>CM042848.1:5332304-5569804 GCA_023653725.1 Bungarus multicinctus | reverse complement strand
TCCTTTATTTTTAGGGTCAAACTATCCATCTCTGTTTAGCATTTCCAGTGTTAATATAAACAGTAATGGGAAAAGTGGGCATCCTTGTCTTGTGCCTTTTCTTGCATTAAAATTCTCCATCGAGTCCCCATTCACAATCACTTTTGGCATTTGTCTGGAATATTGTCTTTATCATATTTATAAATTTTTCGCTGAAGTCCATGCATTTTAATTGTTGTATCATAAATTGCCAATTTACATTATCAAATGCTTTCTTTGCATCTAAAAAGATCAATGCAATTTGTTTTTTTATCTGAAATAAGTCTTAGATTATTTTTAATTTGTCTCTTAGGTAGAGATCCATTTTGATCTGGATGTAAAAATTTATTCAAAAATCTTTTAAGTCTTTCTGCTCTTATTGAAACACATATTTTATAATCTGCATTTAGTAGCGATATAGGTCTATAATTCTTCACCTGGATTAAATCTGAATCTTCTTTAGGAATTAAAGTAATATTTTACTTCCATCCAGGTGTTTGGTATCCTAGCTTCTAACTGAACATCATTGTAGATCTCTAACATTGATGAACTTAGTGTATCTTGTAAATATTTATAAACTTCTGCCGGTAGTCCATCTGGTCCTGGTGACTTGTTATTCTTTTGTCTTTTAATTGCTGCTATTAGTTCCATCATTATTTTTCTATCATTATTTATTATTATCATTATTTAGCATAATTTTCATAGTTTCAGACACTTTTGGTATTTCTGCTTTTTCCAGGTATTGCTTTATTTATTTTTTTTCCTGACACTTTTTCTTGGTCATATAGTTTTTCTATAGAATTCCTGAATTTTCTTTTTACTCTCATTTTGATACTGTAGGGTTCCCTTCTCATCTTGTAATTTACTTATCAATTTCTTCTCTTTTTCTTTTTTCAACTTATATGCTAGCCATCTTCCTGGTTTATTAGCATTTTCAAAAAAGTTTTTGTTTTGCTCTTTTAATTTGTTGTGCCAAATCTTCTTTTTCCCATCAAATTTAATTTGTGTTTTATTATTTCCATTTGGTTTTTTAAGTTTCCTTTTTGTGGTTCTTAGTTCTGCTTCAAGTCTTTTGTGTTCTTCTTTTGCTATTTTTTCTTTTTCTTCCTTGCTATGTAAATTATAGCTAATTTCCTAATAAATGCTTTGGCTATATCTCCTACATTTCGTAATGAAGTCTCTTCTTTCCTATTCTCCTTGAAGAAGAATTCCATTTCTTTTCCTGTTGTTTGTATGAATGTATACCAATGGGTTGAACGTCCATCTCAACTTTTTCTTTTGTCCCTTCCAGCTAAGTTATGTTAGGTTATGGTCCACTCATATGTTCGTTTCTATCTCTATCTCTTGCACATTTGCTCTTAATTCCAACAACATCCATATCATATCTATTCTAGACCATGATTGATGTTTATTTGAACAGAATATATACTGACTTTTGCTGGATTTATTTTTCTCCATACATCCTGAATATTTCTTCTACCATTTTTGAGAAAGTCCTGAGGAGAGTCTTTTTTACCTATTTTACTACTTCTGTAATCAAGTTTTATATTTACAACTGCATTAAATCTCCTACCATACAAATATTCTCCTGTTCCATTTCCATTATCTTCTTAAGCAATTTTTTATAGAATTCTTCTTGTTTGTTGTTTGACATATATGTTGCTATTAGAAGAATATCTGGAATACTTTACCTGACTCTGTGGTTTCTTCCCCAAACCCCAAAAACTTTAACCTTAGACTGTCTACTATTGATCTCATCCCTTTCCTAAGAGGTCTGTAGGGGGCGTGCATAAGCGCATCAACGTGCCTACCGTCTCTGTCCTATTGTTTCTTTTATTTTTTATTTTTCTTATATGTATCCATGTATTCAAAACTATGTTTTTACTTATACCTATTATCTTGTAAGCAATTGACAAATAAATAAATAAAATAAAATAAATAAAAAAAACTGCACACACACAGAGCCGGAAGAAAAATGGCAAATAAATTTAACAAATACATAAATAAATTATTTATTAATAACCCACCTTTATCATTTTTATAAATAGCTCAAAGTAGTGAATAGGATTAGTATGTTGGACCCAGTCAGTTAAAGAATGCCAATTGGCGGGAACCAGGAAGAAAGCTTTGTCTTCCCCTGCCCTATGGAGTATTCTTACCCCAGAGGTAAGGGGGTTAAAACATGGCTCTGCCTGAGGAGCCCGAAAGAGCATGCACTCATGGGATTGGTTGGTGCTTGACAACCCTGCCTTTGCCTTTGTCAACTCATCTGTTACAGGAATTAATTATTCTTGCCTTCTTAAAATTTTATAATTTTTTAAATTATAAATTTTAAAATTTTAACTCTAATTTTAATATGCTGTTTTATATTGTGAAGTTTTATTGAACATCACCCACGGTCCCTCGTTAAGGGAGATGAGTGGTTCAAAATGTAAAAAAACAAACATACTTAATGCTCCTTCTTCACCATTTCCTCAACAACAATCCTATGAGGTGATTTGGGTTGACAAAGAGTGTGACTGGCCCAAAGTCACCCAGCTCACTTTCATGCCTAAGGTAGGACAAGAACTCACAACCTGGTGGTTTCTACGCCAGTACCTCAGCCATTAAACCAAACTAGCTGAGGGTTTAAAATAATCAGAGGGTGCTGGTTTATCTTCTTGTTATTAGTACAGTATAAAAGAAAGATGGCAAAAAGCCACTGTTAATAGCTTCCCAACAGAAGGTTCAAGGACTATCAAAGGATTCTGCCCGCCACTCCAATAATTCCCATGAAGATACTAAAATAAGATCATAACAAGAGGTATTTTTTATTAATTAGACATACTTCTATTTGCATTACTAATTAAAAGAAAGAAAATATGTTATTCTCAGATTTAGAAAAGTTTAAATTTTAAGCAATCTGAAATAACATTACATAATTAGGTTAAAGATGGGGAAAATAATATGTCTGCTTAGTAATAATGTTCATGATTCCTTTTGTCGTCTTGAGGTTAAATTTCATTACAGACTATCTCTAAATTGTTTTAATTTATTTATTATAGAATATTGTGGTGAGAACTCTTACTTAAATCAAGGAATAATATTTACAAATCTGGGCAATTGATATACATCCAATCTCAAAGCTTAGCATATTTGTCCCAACTCTATAGCTAATAGTTAAATTCGTAAAATTATAAATTTAGATCACTTTGAATTATCCATTCCTGTGGAATTTTCTTATCAGTTCTCATTTATTGGAGGAATGCAGCCATGTATTCCTGGTGCACTGCTTTCTTTGCTAATCTATAAAGGGTCAGATTTTCTTGCTATGGAGTTATATAGGATGCTATACCAAACAGATATTTATCACAACTTTTCTGTATTCTCTATTGAGAATACACAGCACAACAACGTATTTGTTTTGCTGCAGCTTCCTATACAATTTTGTTCCAAATGAATTTTCTTACCCTCAAAATATGCAGTTCAGTTTATTTATGGTGGAAAAATAAATGTTATTAAAGAAAGTTTTTTTTTCTGCCTGAGCAAGATACTGCTTTTTTTGCTTCCTTCTCTATTCCCTTTGGAACTTTGAGGAGTGTGAGGGAGAAGATTGGAAGTTGCAGTTAAGGCTGGTAGATAAAATAGCCAGGTTAGGCAGCACCAAGAGATCTGGAAGTTTAATGAAATTATTTAAGTATTTATTTATTTATCACATTTATATAACCAGTCTCAAACAATTATCTCTGGGCTGTGCAGAATAAAACTATTAAAATATAAAAACCAGTTAAAACAATTACATAATTAATATATTTATTTATTTTGTCAAAAGCTTACAATACAATAGAAATAAGAATAAACATAGGCTTAAATGTAAGAATAGGAACTAATAATTGGGGACAATAGAACAGGGGAACAGGTAGGCACGATTGTGCACTTAGTATGCCCCTTACAGACCTCTTAGGAATGGGGTAAGGTCAATAGAGGTTAGTTTGAGGGTAAAGGAGTGGGGGTTTGAGCAGCTGACAACAGAATCAGGTAGTGAGTTCCAGACATTGACCACTCTGTTGCTGAAATCATACTTCCTGCAATCGAGTTTGGAGTAGTTTACATTTAGTTTGTATCTATTGTATGCTCTTGTGTTGTTATTGTTAAAGCTGAAATATTCATTAAAACTGGTAAGACATTGTAACATATGATTTTATATACTATGCTTAAATACAATCTTAGTCAGTGTAGTTCAAGGTTGTCTAAGCCTAGAGTCTGGTGCTGTAGAGTATTCTGTGCGAACAGAGGAATTTTACCTGGAATGCTGTTGGTTTTGTTTGTTTGTTAGTTCAAGTTCCACCTTATCCATTAAAACTGACTTTGGGCCAGAAACTTTCTCTCAACTGTGGGGAAAAATAGGAGGAAAACGTATTGGACGAGTTCACTGCCTTAAATTATTTATAAAATTAATAAAGACAGGAAATAAATAAATAAATATAAACCAGTCAATTCTATACATTCAAACTTTTGATTAAAGTTGTCAGCTGTGCGTTTTGCTGTGTCATACAGATAATCCCCAATTTACAAAAGACCATGTCATGACTGTTAACAGTCACAACAGCCTTGAACTTCCAGGAGAAAACATTGGACTGCACCCACTCATATGACCGCATTTTATGTGTTTTGCCTTTATGGTTGCCAAATGCCCTACAATCAAATGATAAGCACTTCTCTGATTGGGGTATTGTTTACTTGATTGCTGGTCTGATGGCAACCTTGGAATTAATCTATGCTAATCTGGGTCCTGATTGCTGGTGGAGAGATACTTGGGTTTTTTTTTTGTTGTTGTTTCCTTTTGGGCTGGGTGATAGTCTCTTTTGCATATCTATAGAGGTTGTTAATGTCTATGTTCTATTAATGGCTAATTTGTCAGAGTGCCAGCTTCTAGTAATTCTCCAGGGTTTTTGGACTTGACTTGGTCTAGGATGATCACATTTTCCCAATTGATGGTAGATAGATTTATGGTTAAATATGTCTACATGTGAAATGAAAGAATTTTATCATGACTTCTGACTGGTCACTGTATTTGGGCAGGCGTTCTGCCAGTCTTCTGCCTGTTTGTCCTTCTGGGATTAGTTCTGGGATTGTTGGATCTTTTGGTCTGCTTAGGATGTTTTGAAGAGCTTTAGTTGGCTATGCTGATTTCATGTGGTTGTAGTAATCTGTTGGTACTTTTGGAGATATTCTTGATGTATGGCAATGTGATTTTTTTAAGGGTTTGTGTTGGGTTGGGTTGAGTGGTCAGGGATTTTTTGATCAAGTTGCATGGATAGGTCTTTATTCAACTCATGGTTAATAAATTATCTAAAGCAATATATAAATTTTGCCAAAATACTTCAATAAATAGTAAAAACTCTTCAGGTTTTACTTTTTTAGACCTCATAATGAATGCAAACTACAAGATGTTAGCAAGTTGATAAATGTCTTAGATAATTCCAATTCTATAAACTAATACACAAATGGAAAAGGGAAAAATTTATTCACTTCCATAATTACAGCAACTATTATATTCCATTAGGAGAAAAAATATGTATCTGCCATTCTTCAATGGAAGAAGAAGGGGGGAAAGTTGGTACAAATAATCCTTCTTGATGTAACCTGAATATATTAAATCTTATATTGAATCTGTATAACTTGCACATGATATACAACTGGAGGACTGGAGCCAGATGTCTAGAAACTTGTCACCTCTTGGAGAGATAGCAAGAAGAGAAAGGACCATAAAAATTCCAGCCCTGGAAGATACTCCCTGGGAACCTCTTCTAAGATACGTTCCCAGAAAAGGGCGGGGGGATTAACATGTTGTTTTTTTGTTTGACTAAATCCACATCAGAATAAGGGGAGGGATTCTAACTCCCTTTATCTATTACTGTATGCCTGGAAGCATCTTAGATTCTGCTTTGACTAGTACTGGGATCACTTCCTTTCAATAAATAATTCCTTTTGAAGTACCTAGCTTTCAGAAGTTCATTCTTTTCGGTTGAAGGGGAAAAGTCCGGTGCTTACACTTTCCTTCCTTCCTTCCTTCTTCCTTCCTTCCTTCCTTCCTTCCTTCCTTCCTTCCTTCCTTCCTTCCTTCCTTCCTTCCTTCCTTCCTTCCTTCCTTCCTGAAGCTGAGTATATAAATGGTCAAGCCTCTATTTCATTGGTCAGAAAAATGAAAACAATATATTTGTGTACTAGCGTGCCAAAATGATTTCTCTACCATTTCTATATCCTAATGTCAGTTTAATAAATCAAGTGCAATCCAGTTATTTTGCATCATAATCTGAATTCTAATAATCCCTATCTACTGACTATGCTTTTCAGGATTTATTATAGTTGTGAACTAAAATATCTAATATTTACAAATATACAACCTAATCCCTTTAATGTATTGATAAAGGCTTTTACAGCAGGGGTGTCAAACTTATTTTGCCTTCAATCATGTATGATGTAAATTATGATCTCCAGGAAAGAATAATATTTTGGAGTATATGTTTTAATACATATTAGCATTCATGAATCCATCACTTATTAGAATGACCTCAGGATGCGTAAGGAAGCTTTAACTAATAACACAGCAAGGGTGGAAAAGATATTAAAATAAACCAAGTAAAAATGTTTTCTATAGTTAGACCTTAAAATATACAAATGAAACATAAGGTTTTTTGAAATACAGTTGTATATACTGTAATATTATGACAGCTTTTACAAATTGTTGGGGAGATAGCAGGGGGAGCATGTTATCTGTTAATTGTGATTTTACTTCATCCCTTCAATAGCATATACAGGAAATCGTTCTCTTATGGTTAAACTAAAAGACATCTTGCAGCAGAATACATATTGTATAGAGAAAGAATTAGATTTATATTCCTGCTGTGGCTTGCTTATGAACTATATTCAAGAATGTTACCTTAATACTAAACTTAGTGCAACCTTTCAACAAAACCAATGCCTGTGATTTAGTGACCCATAGAAGAAGCCCCAGTAGTTGCACCATAGTGGATTTGAAGCTAGACATTCAGATGCTGCAAATGATAACTGCACAACGACACCTTGTCTTTATCTTAAAATAATGTTGTCTTTCATGGTCACCATAGTCATCTACAGTTGCTTTTTATTTAAATAAGTTTCAGTGCTTACTGCTATCTAGAATTAAGCTGTTACTACTTTTTTTTTTCAAGTAGAAGATTGTTGACTATTCAAACAAATAGTGACATTATTCCCTGAGTGGTACCGAAATGTGTATGCATAAATCCGTTGAAAAGATTGTCATGGCCTCTGTTGGATATCTGCACAAAAGCATATAAAAATAGGACTTCCTGGGAGCATTTTAAGTGTGTGTAGCGGGAGATAATTAATGATTCAAGCCTTCCTATGTTTATTGTTAGCTTTCTTAACTCAGTGTGATCTGGTATATGTTTTGTCAAAAGAGAAGACACTTGTGAGATAGAAGCTGGTTTCTTAAGTATAAAAATATACATTTTTTTAAAAAAGGAAAGGAAAAGAAAGAAAAGAAAAGGAACACCTTAAGCCCTTACTGTAGCTTCATTAAAAACAATTCTTTGATGGGTTTGCTAATATTATTGAATTGCACTGTGTGCTGACCATTAAGTGACACAGTTAACGTTACAAAAATGACGGTTGAACTGCAGGGATGGGACACAGATATTTGCATCTTTGAAAGTCGGTTTCACTTTGTCAAAGTTACCTCAATATCCAATGTTGTATTCTTCCCAGATTCTTAAAGTCAGATTCCCAATTCTCAAAGTCAGATGGAACAAAAGCCTATACCTATTTATAAAAGTTGTTGTTCTAAAAAGGTGACATCAGACTCCTTTTTCTGGTCAAACAAAGATTAATTTTTATTATATTATTCATTTTAATTTATATTTTCAATTTTTTATATTGTCAGCCCCACTACGTGATCAGGAAATCATCTCTATGAGAAAGCTAAAATTACTTTTATTAAGATTGGCTGTGATAACGATCTTGCAAGTTGATTGTGCTGTGCCTTCCTGTTCTTATAGTTCAATGAATTAGGGAAGCATCTGTCTGAACCACATCCAAGTGTTATCTTTAAAATCTGGACTTTAAAAAATGCTTCTTTTCCCCACTCCTGTATATCTCCATCATCCTTACTCTTTACAACAGTCTCTTTTTATTTTAAATGTTGATTGTCATCTTGAGGACTTCCCAAAGAGACATGCTTTTAAAAACCTTTTTAATGTTCTAATTGTCATACACGTTTGAATTGTAAGCCTGCATCTCGCGCATGGGCAGCAGATACCCGACAATCAGCTGTCTGGCGGGGCGCATATGCATGTGCAGTGGGTCTGTTCTGGGTGACCTCTTGTGTGCCAGCAGAAATAGCTCTGCATGCCACTTGCCATAGGTTCACCACCACGGTTCTATATTCTACCAACAATCACGTGGATGAAATGATTCAATAGAGCAGGGGACTTCACATTTCTGGGTCAAGTAGGCAGATTTAAAAATTTAAGACGTTGTAATATACATACAAACAAAATGGCTGTCATGGGAAAAACGTTTTTCTTATTCACAAAATCGCTATCATAACTTGCATAGGTTATCACAATATTTTGTCCCATTGGCCTGGACATCTCAACTATAGATAATCCCTCCAGTGGGGTGTTCCTTTGCTGTTTTTTTTTTTAAATAAAAGTTTTATTTAAGTTTTCACAAAACATACAAATACAAATAAAACATCTTTTTTTGAGAACAGCGTGCCCCCGGGTTATCACTTCTCCATACAGACATAAACTCAATACATATTTATCTTATACATTCTAATCCATATCTTATAACTATTTTCGCAATTTTTTCAATAGCTTTTCCCTTTCTTTACTTCCTATAGCCTTATTTTAAATTATCTCATTCCTTTTTTAATTCAGTTACATATCTTTTTCTAATTTTTAAAATCTTTCTAATCAATGTTTTTATACTTTCATCTGTCCTGTTTACAATTTCATATTATCTTTTCTCATAAAACAAATTTTCCCCTGTAATTACCTTTGTATCTTTTTTCAAATCTTGTTTAAAAATTTAAGTTACACTTTTACAGTTATAACATTCATTTTCTAACCTCTATTTTCTAACAGAAACCTATTTTCCACTGAATTTTGCTTCGTACATTCCTTTAAAAATACACACTAAATTCATAAAAGAAAAAAATATATATGTATATATATATGTCTGTATATATGTATATGTATGTATGTAACAACTTTGCTGTTTTTCTAAGGAAATGAGCACATTTTCAGCTAAAGCACTGGCCTATAGCAATCTACTATTTTTTTTATAAGAATGCCAACCAAGTAGACCCAAAGGGCATTCTTGAAAGTAAAGATAACTGTGTAGAGTGGTCCTTTGCTTTGCAGTATGTCAGCTTTCTATTTAATTAAACTTAAATTAAAACAATAGTTACTTGATTAGGTTCTTCCAGAAAAATATGCACAGCAACATTAATGGCTAGGTTAGAGACACCAGCGCAAATTATTTATTTATTATTTTGACATGTTGCATTGTTGTTAAAATTAATTTCTTTTATATATTCATTCATTCCTATATTTCATATAGGACAATTTCATGTGCTTTCTTCTATTTAGATCATTTTTACTACCTTTCAGGAAGTGTTAAAATAAGCTTTACAACTGTTAATACAGATACATACAAATAAATATATATACTTTGATAAAAGATGTTTTCTCTTTTTCCCATGTTTCTTTGACTATTAGGGAAGCACTATTAGGGAAGTAATATTTTATTATTGACTGCTTGTATTTTAAGTATATTTCTAATGTTGATATTATTATTGTAATGCAACCTTTAATATTCCTTTAATAATCTTCTGTGTTTTTTAAATATATTATGCAATGCCTTGAATACAAATACATTTTAAAGAATACATTTAGACTTCAAAGGTCTATATAAGGAAGATGAAAGGCAAGGAAATATTTGTTGCAATCTATACTGCTGATATGAAAAAATGGTAGAAAAAAAAAAGCATTTTTGTTGAAAAAATAATAAACCTGATTTTTACTAGATCATATTTCTCATTGTAATTCTTAAATGGATTCTGGGCTAATAAACAAAGCATGCATATTAATCTTGTACATACTAATGTTAATCAAATATACTGCTGAGTTAGTAATCCTGTCACATGTGAGCTACCTATATTGTTACTTTAATGTATTCTCTTACTACTTTGATAAAAGCCTTAAGATGTTGTCACAGGTGCTTTGATATTTTCTTCTGATGTTACTGTGTTCCTTTCTTCTCTTCCTTCTTCTTCCAAATTTTCTATTTTACATAAACATGAGCAGACATGACAGTTTTAGTTAAGGGGGAACTCATCATGTTTTATCAGTTAAAAGGGAGTGAGCAAGAAAGGCATACACTGTTTTAGCTAAAAAATATAAACTCAGTGAACGATATCTGTAACTGTTTATATTGGATAAACAGCAAATGTCATCTTATATCATGCACATAATAAGGACAGATCTATACACATTTAATCCTAGCAATTTTATTATTGAAAATGTTTCAGAATGAAATATTTTAAAGTATGCCATTTAAATTAGGGAACTCATAGACAATAGACCCTTAAACAAGTAAAATTCTAGGAAGTATATCTTTTATGAAGAAGAAGCTCACAAGGAAAAAAAAATCACGAAAATACGGAAAAAAGAGAATAGACATACCTTCTACATTTTAAAGACCAAATGAGAAGGAATTCTAATGGTGTGTGAGAGGGACAAGGTATAAGATTTGAAATATCATCCATAATATCATTGCTACAAGTCACATCATTTCTGATATCTATTATATAAATGTGAATAATGGAAGTCAAATTTTGAATTCATATGATTTATCTCAGGAGGCAACAATATACATATAGTAGAGATGAGATAATTCTGGTTTTTGGGGGAGGGATGAGATCTGAATTTTTCTTTTTACATTCAGTATATTTTCTTTTCTTTATATTATAGTCTTATTCTATGTGTTGATTAGATGCTCTGTTCTGATATATCTTATGATTTAATGCAAATATCTTATTTCTATTTGTAATTTATGAGAATTTAGTAGATTTCATTTACTTTTTCAGTTTTTCCCATTAAGATTCAGATTTCTTATATGAATAAATGCAAAACACATGTTCATCTGTGATGGATGATTCATGTTTTCAATGTACAGTATTTTAATAGTGCTTCCAGTGTTTATAGTATAGATAACCTGGATGGATGGAAATAAAAGGTGGTCATTAACTGAAGGAACTAACAACAATGGCAATTTACATATGCTTGGTTGTATTGAAAAGTTCAAAAAGCAAAAATGAATTTCTAATGCATTTCTATAATTTTACACACTCAAAAAACAAAACAAAAAAACCCCTCTAATAATCCCATAAGCATCTTTAATCAACAAGAGATAATATTTGCAGCTCAGGGTTCAGCTTCTTTAGCTTTCTTATTTTCTACTTACATTGAGTATCAAGTGCCTATAATGTTATTTGGAAATCAATTTAGGTACTATGAACTGCGCAGAATTTCAGCTTTAATCTTTCTCTTCATCACAAATTAAGTGTTCCTATTATTTATTTCATTAAATCAAAGGTCAGGAGAGATTTGCTAGGAAATTTGATGATGATTAAGTCCAAATCAATGGTGGCTCAGGCACTTTCCATTTGTATTATTCTTCCTTTTTGTTCAAGGTTTATGAAACTTTCCACAGGCAGGAGGTGAAATGGTTTGGTGTGAGAGTTCATCTCAATCTATTCTCTCTCTTGTCAAACACAAATGTCAAATCAGCAGTATTGAAATGGTTTTGGAAGGGAGGAGGAAGGGAAAATCTAGTGTAATGTGATGAGGACCTTCAAGAAGCGAAAATGAAACTTCAATGGTTAACATGAAAGTCAGGTTTGAGGATTGGAAAATATAGGTTAAATTTTGCTAGCCTGGAGACTGACGTGTTAATGTTTAACTTGTGAGGTTGTCAATTTTCTTATGTAGAAGGATCAGTTCTACAAGTTACAATTTGAAGAAGTGAGATTTCATTATCTTTGAGGATGCACAGCTTTGTGCTATATTTCAAATGCCTATGATTGTAGGCACATTATGTTTCTTTTATTTATATGCAGTTCTTAATGTAGGATGGTATATAGGTTACTTCTTCTCTGTTAGGTTTTCTAAGAACTGGTAATTTGAGCATGGAAGCATCTTCTACACCTGAACATTTCTCCCTAGTCCAAGCCCAATACTTTACTGGCAGGGGTGGGATTCTACCAGTTTGCACCTATTTGCTAGAACCAATTGTTAACATTCTAAGCAGTTCAGAGAACCACTTGTTAGAAGAAATTACTGGCCTAATCCTGTAAGGAAGGCAGGAAGGAAACATTCTGGTATTGCTTACAGAAACTGCCTCTCCGTTAACCCTTATTACATTCTTGGCAGGATTAGACTTCCTGTCTCAGGAACGTCTCTGGAGTTTTTTTCCCCTCCTTTGCTGGTATTTTGCTTGTGTGGAGTGACCATTCAAAGTTACAATGGCACTGAGAAAAACTGACTTATAACCGTTCTTCATACTTACGACTGTTGCAGCTTCCCCACAGTCATGAGAGGTCAGGCAAGGAGATGGTGCCTCGATGTGAGTGATATTGAGTTGGCCATGACCAGCCAATAACCACCACCAAGCCATGTCCACCCAGTCACATGACCACCAAGCCACGCTCACCAATTAAGCCATGCTCATAGAACCGGTTGTTAAAAAAATTGAAAAAAATCCCTGTTTACTGGAGAAACTTTTTATTTGTTGCCTGGTCTACTGCAAGTATAACCATGATCTAATTTGGCTTCTCAAAAGAATGAAAGGCTTGATAGAATTAATAAAAGTGGCAAAAAAGTGGGAGATGTATATTTATTGAATGTATGAAATATGGATATGTATAATTACATATCTAATTATATAGCGGGGAAAAAATATGCCCTGAAATTGGTACTATGAAATGCATTAGGATTTTTTGGTATGTACTGTAAGTCTGCTAAGTGCGGTTCCAATGTTATATCCAGAGCAACTGATATATAGGAAATTAATCTAGCAAAAAATAAAGATAAAACCCTGATTTTAAAACAAAAATACGTCCTTTCATGATACTGTGTATAAAGCTAGTAATGATAATGCAGATTAATAGAAAGGACTCCAAGAACTTTGTCTGAAAATACCAGATTGAGAATGAATATGAATTTTTAAAAAGGAAGGAAAAGAAGGAAAAGAGAATGGCTAGTCAATGAACTAAAAGAGTAGTTATTTGAAGAATAAGTAAAATAAATAATATAGAAACAACTTATTTCTATTGCAGTTTTGGTGATTTTTGTGCATTAGAAGGAGTAAACTGTGGTGGAAATTCAAATGCTTCTTTTCCCTTCACGCTAGGTTGCTTGGAAAATTCTTTTTGTTGTGCAATTTGGCTGCTAATTTTTCATTCATAATGATCTGTGAAAATGTAGAATCTTCATCATAG
The DNA here is from genome assembly GCA_023653725.1 of Bungarus multicinctus. Lineage (NCBI taxonomy): Eukaryota > Metazoa > Chordata > Lepidosauria > Squamata > Elapidae > Bungarus > Bungarus multicinctus. The sequence continues at coordinate 5,556,237 of CM042848.1, read as the reverse complement.
TTATAAAACAGGTTTGTCATTTGCAGAGAGGGATGGCGTACATTCACTCAGATCCACTAAGCCTTGAGGGTACAGCTGTAAATTTTAATACCAAGCACAAGAAGTATTTATGCATTTGAGAACGTGTGGGTGTTCTGACCCAGGCTTCGTCAAACTGAATAAAACACAAACTGATTTTAAAAGTAAAACCTATTTTAATGCGACGCTGGGAATCACTACATTACCAGCCAAAATTAATTATACACAGTTCCTTCATAATAAGAGCACACTTTTCAGGGCTGTAGAATGCTTGCCAACGAACAGATGTCCAATTAAGGCTTAACATAAACCAACCCCAAAAACCAGAAAAAACTGACTAGAGCAGATATGGGATTCATTTTTTTTAACAACCAGTTCTGTGGGCGTGGCTTAGTTGGTGGGCATGGCTTGGTGGTAATGTGACTGGCTGGGTGTAGCCAAATCAACATCACTCACATCGAGGCACGCATCTCCTCGCCTGGCCTCTTGTGATTGTTGGGAGGCTGCAATAGTCGTAAGTGTGAAAAATGGTCATAAGTCACTTTTTTCAGTGCCATTGTAACTTTAAATGGTCATTCAACACAAGCAAAGTACCAGCAAAAGAAGGAAAAAAACTCCAGAGAAGTTCCAGAGACAGGAAGTCTAGTCCTGCCAAAAACATAATAAGGGTTAATGGAGAGGCAGTTTCTGTAAGCAACACCAGAATGTTTCCTTCCTGCCTTCCTTACAGGATTAGGCCAGTAATTTCTTCTATCAACCGGTTCTCCGAACTGCTTAGAATGTTAACAACCGGTTCTAGCGAATAGGTGTGAACTGATAGAATCCCACCCCTGGACCAGAGTACAGAGCTTCAAGACAGACTTGGAAATTACTGAACTTTTCATCATTGAGGACTGACTTTTATCCCTTATGGGAGGGGCAATCACCTCCCAGCCTTACTCCCAAGTCGCTCCTTCTGCTTCAGTTGCTCTGGCCTTCTAGCAGCTCTGTGCACATGCACATTGGGCACAGGCTCCCCAGGGTCCTCCGCTTCACTTCTGCCAGTCTCCCAAAACTCCAAAGGCAGCACCCCACTCCCAAATAGTCCTGGCGCCATCCCTGCATGAGATGCAGGACTCTCGTCCCAGTCCTCGCCAGACTCTCGGTACCTCGCCAGACTGTCTGATACCTCTGCCATCCTCACAGGCTGCCGGCAAACCACAAAAGTGGGACCATGGTGTGTACTTAGCCATCTTTTAGCTTTTCTTGCTTAGTCCTGTTTGAGCTAATGAAGTCTGAATCTTCAAAAAGGAGTGATTATGCCAAATAGTCTTTTTTTTCCATAATTATTTTTCAGAAATAATTTACTTTACATTTTTACTTTAATCAAATTTGCAAGAAAACAACCAAGCTTAGAGAACACCAAGAATCCTACAACTATATTGTGAAAAGTATAATATTCAGAAAAAAAAACATACATATAAAAGGGTAAATATTTTATGTATATCAGAGCTAAATGTAGGTATACTGAATCTAGATTATTTCCATAACTGATGGAACTGCACTTCAAGTTTCATAATGTTTGACCTTTAGCCTTTCTGATAGAGAATTGTGTGAGTTGAAATTTAATTTACTTGATTGTGATAATTATATCTGTATTTAAATCATCTATCTTCATGTTTGCCTATTTCTAGACATACCACTAAATATACCTTTAAGCTTTTATTTCAGTAAGTAACATGAAATGTTTTTATCTTGAAAAGTGCTTTGTCACTTCTGCTTTATCCAAAATTCCAGTTCATATTAAGGAAGTATACAAATATACCACTTCTCTCTCTCTATAAAAAAAAAACCTTCTCTAAATTTACCCAAAGTAATTAGCCATACATTATTCATTGTCAAATATTTAGCACCTTGTTCCTTGTTCTCTTGTCATTAGCAAGCTGCTTTCATTCCAGTGATGTCTGAGACTGGACTGCATAATAGGGGTGGTTATATAAATTGCTAAGATCTAATCAATCCAACCCTAACTAAGCTGCTAGGATCTTCTGCCTATTGTTTAACTAAAATGACCAAACCCCATTTATCAATTTATTTTCCTTTTTTAAAATACGACATCTTATTGTGTTGCTAAGTAATTTTGGGAAGTAATATTTTATGTATATCTGTAACGAATATGGCTTATTCATAAGGCTGTTTGAATTCTGATATATGATATTTATTTTAAGGATTATGTGATTTTAATGTGTATTATGTATGATGTTAGTCTTTTTTCACAGCTGTTGTAATAAGGGAATACAGGAATGTGTTCTAATGTATGTGCAAAAAGATTTTAAAATATCATATAAATACAGTCATCATCACCATCCTCATTTTAGCCACTGTCTATCCACTACAGAATGAAGGCTTCTTCCAACCAATATAGTCCTGGGCTTTCTTTTGCCAACTAGGCCAGTAATACTTTCTGATGTATGTCATGTTATTTGACAAAGTACATATTTCTATTGTTCTTTTCTTCCATACTTTTCGCTTCCCCATAACTTTCTATTAATGTGCTTTGATACAGCACTTTGGGAACATCCAACTTCTTTTGCAATTACCTTTTGAGGCTTTCCCTCCTTATGGAGGGTGTCAATGATGGTTTTCTGCACAACTGTCAGGTCAGCAGTCTTTCCCATGATTGTGCTTCCTACTGAACCAGATTGAGAGACCATTTAAAGGCTCAGGAACCCTTTGCAGGTGTTATAGCTTAATTAGCTGATTAGAGTGGGACACTTTGGGCCTAGAATATTGAACCTTTTCACAATATTCTAATTTTCTGAGATTGTGGATTTGGGGTTTTCATGAGCTGTAAGCCATAATCATTTCAATTATGATACATCATGGCTTGAACTATCTTGCTTTGCATGTAATGAGTCTATCTCATATATTAGGTTCACCTTTTAAGTTGCATTACTGAAATAAATGAACTTTTGCATGCTATTCTAATTTTTCGAGTTTCACCTGTATATAGACTTCCAAACAAATCCTTTTTAGATGCATTTCAGTGGGACTTTTAAGAATTAGTTAAAATAAAATAGCAAAATATCTGGGAAAATTTAACAAAAACAGATTTCCTTTGCCTTTATGCATTTGCCCTGTGCATTTATAGCCTAATTCTAAAATAGAACAATTTATTTGAAAAACCATTTTATATTTTGAAATTGGACATCTGACTAATTTTCTTTTTCCTTACCTCCTGGGAAAATTTTTATGGAAAAGCAATTTTGGGGTAAATTCCCTCTGCTTTTTGAAACTAGTAGCTACTGTACTAGACCTTCTCCTTGAACAAGTGAGTGTACCAAATGAATACAGCTTGTAAAATAATTTTTTATCTATAAAATGATAATATATTATTAGAAGCATGAACAAAAATACAAATAATATGATATCTTTAAAAAAGTTGTAACCCAATAGATTTATTCATCCCTTATGGTAGACATCATGCATATACATAGTAGATTGCAAAAATGTATTTCCCCTGCATAGATTTTTAAAGACTACTTTATTTTGGGTTGGTGGAAACTGAAATTATGGAAATTAGGCTTTGGTTCTAATTCCTGGCATATGTAAACTCAAAATAGTAGCTGTTGCTAGCATGAATTACATTACAAGACTAAGGTTTTAGTTAAATAGCTATGAACAAGGGAGGAAAGGTTTGTGAATGAAATATTGTAGGATGTATCTGTTAGCAGGTTATTTACTGTATTAACCAAGCATTTTGTAATTTTAATTATTTTTCTTATAAATCACTCTGGAATATATGATGGACGGGGTAAGTAAATTCATGTTGTGTTTAGAAAATACTGTATATCCTGGTCCATCAGTATCTATTCAGCTCAGAACTTTGAACACAGGTTCCCTCCAATCAAGCTGCACATTGCATTATTTAACTTTTCTGGCTTCAAATTGGCTTACTGGCATGTCAGTCTTAGTGCTTTAACATTGCAAGGAATTCAGGATCTAAAGATAGTTCCTCTTGAACTACAACACAAGAAGATTTAATAATGCCTAACAGCTATGATAAAGAAGTGTATACAGAAAAAGAGAAACCAGAACTATTTTTAGATTTTTGACACTAAAATAGACAGCTCAATAATGGAATTTGAACAGCTTGTGTTGTAGTGGGAACCATGAAAATAGTTGTTTCTTCAGTTTCTTTCATTTCACTCAAAGTTTGTTGAAGATTATGATGTCAAAAGGTTAATATAAATAACTATTTAATGTCACATGAATGTTTTGTTTAAACTTCAAAGCTTTTACACACAATAACCTTTATTCTAAACAGGACAGAAGAAAATGTGGCTATTGATGAAGATAAATATAAAGAAGATTCTATTTTCAGGGTTAAGAGAGAAAAAAACCCACAGCAATAATATTTGTAATTTGACCATATAAACTGATAGGTCACCTTAGTTAACCTCAGGTTACCACATGAACATGACCACATAGTTTTCTTCATATCAAAGTAGAAGTAATCAGCCTGTTGGGATTTTATTTTATTTTTAAATTTTCCAGGCTTGTTCTCAGCTCTGGGTTTTTCTAATATTGTCTAATTCAAGAATGAACTGTAATTATCCCTGCTTAGTCTTTTTTTTAATCAGTGGAGATTTTGCCAACTGCTGTGAAAGGCAATTGCTAACTACTTCCATGTGGAAAGTTTGAAAATTCAAGGGAACCTTTAACATGTAGAGCAGCAGAGAGCAGCAGATAGAAGATCCTAGCATTTGCTATAGGTCTCCTAAAAGTGGACAATCTTTTCTATTGCTTTAGAAAATCAGAAACAAAGAAGCAAAGCCCTAAATGCCTTCTTCTCTGTTTTCACACTGCTAAAAGCATCCGAGCAGCTCTTGCACCTTGATGAAATGAAAGAAGATCCATTTTATTATTAATAACCAAGGGACTGGACCAAATGTGCTTTTTCAAGAGGTAGCTGGACTTTCTGATTTTTCTTGATATTTCACTTCTCATCCAAGAACCTGAAGAAGTTTCTTGGGTGAGAAGCGAAACGTCTTCAAAGAAAAACCAGAAAGTCCAGTTACCTCTTGAAAAGTACCTTTAGGACAACCATGACCTGGATAACTGAGAATCTCCATAGATAAGAGACTGGACTTTTCCTAACAATGTATATTCAAATTCCAAGATCATTTCAGTTATGCCTCCACAAAAGGGTGAAATTGATTCTTTATGTATGAATATTCTTGTGATGCAGATGCTTTTAGTTTTCAAGTTAAACTCTGATATGATGTTCTCTGAAAGATCATAAATATAAGAATATTGAAGGAATCAAATGTGGTTTAAGGTGGTCATTTCACCAGTGCAACATTCTGTATGATTAGGTATTGTATACTTATTAATTACTATTCTGGTGAGTCAGTTGCCCTTCAGATAGATCACTTAAATTTCTTTGATGTAAATGAAATGCTATGCCAAGATAAAAATGAATTTAGGAAGGTTGAATAGAATGATCTAGTACAGGGATATCAAACTCGATTTCATTTATTTATTTATTTATTTTATTTGTCAATTGCTTACAAGATAATAAGCATAAGTATATACATAGTTATGAATACATGAAATGGGTACATATAAGAAAAATAAAAAAAACACTAGGACAGGGATGGTAGGTACATTGGTGCGCTTATGCTTGCCCCCTAAAGACCTCTTAGGAAAGGGGTGAGGTCAATAGTAGACAGTCTAAGGTTAAAGTTTTTGGGGTTTGGGGAAGAAACCACAGAGTCAGGTAGAGTATTCCAGACATTGACCACTCTGTTGCTGAAGTTGTATTTCCTGCAATCAAGTTTGGTGCGAATTAACTTTGAGTTTGTATTTATTGTTTGCTCTTATGTTGTTATGATTGAAGCTGAAGTATTCATTGACAGGTAGGACATTGCAATGTATGATTTTATTTATTTATTTATTTATTAAACTTATATACCACCCTATTTCCCTAACAGGACTCAGGGCGGTGTACAGCCACATTAAAATACAAAAAACAGTACAAAATTAAAAACTACTAAAAAACCAAATATAAAAGGCTGAGAATTAAAAAAGAGGGCTAAAAACTAAAAACCAGATGAACCCTAATTAAAATCCCCTAAATCCCCTATATATTTATATACTATACTTAGATCGGATCGAAGGTGGTGTAGTTCTAGGTTTTCTAGGTCTAGAATTTTGAGTCTGGTGGCATAAGGTATTCTGCAACGAGTAGAGGAGTGGAGTACTCTTCTTGTGAAATATTTCTGGACTTTCTCAACTGTGCTAATATCAGATATGTAATGTGGGTTCCAGACTGATGAGCTGTATTCAAGTATTGGTCTAGCAAATGTTTTGTATGGTCTAGTTAGTAGTGTGATGTTACCAGAGAAAAAGCTATGTAAGATTAGGTTAACAATTCTTAATGCCTTTTTGGCTATGTAGTTATAGTGGGCTCTATCACTTAGATCATTAGAGATGAGTATTCCAAGGTCCTTGACAGAGCTTGGATCATCAACAAGGTCTTGACTATTCAGCTTGTATTTTATTTTCTGATTTTTTTTTTTTGCCAATATGTAAGACAGAACATTTTTTGGTTGAGATTTGAAGTTGCCATTTATTTGTATCGGGGTTGTGTTTGACCTAGAGGGGGCAGGGGTAGATGTGGCTGGGGACATGGCCAGAATGGGTGTGGCCAATCAACACCATTCATCAAGGCTCTGTTTTTGGCCGTGATGGCCTCCTGCAGTGCTCTGCCAGCGAATACAGAGCTCAGAAGGCCGTGTGCAGCTGCCCGGATTCCATTTTTTATGGCAGAGTACTGCAGGAGGCCATCGTGGCCAAAAATGGAGCCCCAGTGGACTGCATGTGGTCCTCCTGAGCTCCATTTTTGCTGGCAGAGGCACAGCAAACCACTTCTTTCTTGTTTCCAGGGCGGGCTTGCAGGCCAGATCTAAATACCCCGCAGGTCAGCTCCAGCTTCCAGGCCTTGAGTTTGACACCCCTGATATAGTAGGATACTCTTAAAATATAATATAATGCTGAGCAAATGTTAAATTGCAAATAAAGGATGTTGCAAATATCCTTTTTAATATTTAGTCAGGATTGTATTTCACAAATACAAATAGGTTACAGTTATATTAATGAATAATAATCTATACAGATGCATAGATCTATTTCCAAGTAAACATGCATATAATTTCTAACATCTAGATATAATCCAGAAGATTATTTCAGACTAGATTGAATAATAAGCATTGAAAAATAATTGTCTGATTTCAGATGCTGAACATTACATGTTTTCTCATGGAAAATATTTTTAACTCAAAGATTGAATGCACATATAAAAATTAGTTGAAAAACAGTCAAGGTTTTTTTATGTGGCTACATAGACTATACAATGAACATTCCAATTGTAATTGTGAGTCAGTTACAGCTTCACTGGCTGCCTGATCCAGACAAATTGAAGTGCTAAAGCACCACTAAAATAAAGTTGATATATTTTTGGCTGAATTTTTGACTTATGCGTAGTTACTTTCTATTCTGTAAATACAATTCTTTTGCAGATGTTTGAGAACTGAGATGGCTAGTTTTAAACTCCGCTTTAAAGTTTCTGAGGTTTGTTTTTTTGCAATTTTAGTCATTTAAATAAATACATAAATACCTATAATGGAATAGAACTTGAAAAAAAGTAAAAGCAAGATGAAATAACCATAGGATAGCTGGGGAAGCAATGGGTATCTAAAGGATTAGTATAAGAATGTGAGTTTGTGATCCTCTTAAATTTGCTTGAAAAATCAGTACATAACTAAAACTAGGATTAGAATTGCATACTGCATTTAATGTTACAAGTAAATTAAATATAATACACAAAAGCTTCAGTATTATTTAAATCTTAAGAAACATTGGAAGAAAATTAGAAGAAAATTCTCATTAGTCATACTAGAATATTTCAAGAAAGCCAGAGGCTGAATGTAACAGTACATATTTGTATAGCCTCTATTCTTGAAGTAGATAAATAGTAGGAATGTGGAGAGGGTCTAAAATGGGTGTTATTTGAAGTTGTGGCTGTCAATCTGCACAAAGGATGGACTGTACAATTAGCCGTTTAGGACATGACCACTAACTTTATTATGCTTCTTTGGTTGCACAAAATTTTGTCAGTCCCAAAGCAAAGCACTGAGAATACTGTATTGGTCCTGTCAGACTTTCATCATCTAATATACTTTCCTGGATAATCTGTGGTAAACCTGAAAATGCCTCATTTGACAGATTGCTCTTGCTATCAGGTGAGCTAATTTTAAAAAAAAGATGCCTAATTTACTTTGTTAATGCAATGCCCTTTTTTTTTTAGAATGTTTGCTATTGGTATATAACTGTATAGATAGATTTCATTTCAGACAAGGTTTTAAAACAGGGTTGCATGGTAATTATATATTAAATAAAGCCTAGATATCTTTTGTAAATGTTTATTCCCACCAATAATGGGATGAATAGTGAGTGAGAATTGGAAAATTTAGAGAGTAAAGAAAAATGGTTTGAAATAACAACCTTTTTATTAGTTTGTGAATGTAGCATAGATATTTCTGATTCTTGTATTAACAGTCAAAGGATATAGATTTCAAGTGGATATATAACTTGCCTCACTGCTATCAAATTTCTGTATCAAAAATGTGTATATTTTTGGCTTACAAAGGAAAAGTAACATTTCAGTATTTTTTCCTGTTATTTTCAGGTTCAAACCCACCTGGAAAATCCAATGAGGTATCACATTCAGCAAATTCCACAGCATCAAGTGAAACCATTCCTGACACTGGATACCAAGTTATCTAACCAATCTCTATCACTGCCTGATTCCCAATCTGTATCTTCTTCAGGATCTACACCTACAATAAAGAAGGATCATGTGCCGCCTACTAGTAGTATCAGCATTTCTGAAAGTCCAGTAACCAAGATACTAACTCTTGGAGGAGAAAATGGGGTATGATTTATAGTGAGATTAGTTCAGAGCAGGCTATCATTCTAAATGGAGTTGACAAGAAAACAATTCTCCAATTTGTTCAGCTCTTACTGTTTAAATAAGATAGGGTTAAGGAAGGATGACTTCAGACATTAGTTTTATTGATTGCACTATAAAGCTTGCATATTAAAAAATCATAACTTCATTGTGTATCCAACTTCCTTTGGACATCAACAAGCAATGCATCATCATTAACAAGTCTTTGATTATCATATCATCACTGCTTAATGATGTGTTTTGTATATGATGTGCTAAAAATCATTTTCATTTTTTTCAAGGAATCTAACCATAACTGAACAAGCTATGCAAAGGGGAAAAAATGTTAGGGTTGATGTTTGTTATTGGAGGTTTGAAAAGTAAAGTAGGGGAGAAAAAAACCCAACTTCCCTTATTTGATTAATTTTCCCATATTTTTATTTGAGCCTTCTTTTCCATTTCAAAGAAAAAGTAGTCTTTCTTTCATGTAAATATACTACAAATATTCTTGTAGTATAGGATAGGATTGTAGAACTATTGCATTCTATACTTTATAACTATATTATTTAGTAATATAAGCGCTCCTATTCTGCAAATGCAGACCATAGGGCTGTCCAGATTTTTGAAGAGGTAGGATGGTTTGGACAGAGACTGAAATGAATCACTTCTTGGAAATGGTTGTATAAAGCAGTAGCTTCCTTCACTTCTAGCAGTAAAGCAATAATATCTATTCTTCCTCATTTTCAAGTTCCATGCCTTTTACCATGAAACATTTTTGACCAATTTAAAACTATTTCAATTGTTGGGATTCTCATGCCTTAGCTTCATGGCCAAAATACTGATATTCTAGAGATAAAAAGTTGTTCCTAAATGCTTTAAGTTCATTCAGTTATTTTTAAAATGTTCAGAACCATTATTTCTGCCAACTAACCCACCTACTCTTATTTACTATTTCTCTTATCACTGTAAATTAGTCACATAAATGATTCTAGCTAACAAGAGGTCAATAAATAGTTAATAAGATGTTATTATCATGAATAGTGGTATAGTTTTGGTGGTGTGATGTGTATCCCACTGAGAGAAAAAGAAATACATTTTGGATTAGTCATGTGGATGATTTTAGTGGATTAGAGATAATAAGGAAATAGGATAAAATCAGTAAATAACTGGAATCAATTTGATTGGCCGAAGACAAATAATATTTCATAGAGAAAACAGTCTTGGACTTCATTGTCTATTTCCTCAAATGGGTATTCTGATCCCCCCCTCAAAAATCAACAAGTAATCATTTGGTTAAGTAGTAGGTTTTTCTTTTTCTCAGTTCTTTCTTCAAAGAACTAAGAAAGTCTTACATATTGTTTCCAGGTGATCTTTAACTCACATAGTATATAGGGACAATTCTGTTTAATTATAGCAGGATCATGACATTGTGGTCTTTCAGACCATTCTGAGATAGGTTTACCAAATATTAGTTTTTAATTTGGTTTTGCTCTCAAGTGTTTTTTTTAGACTGCAGTCCCCTACTTCATTCAGTGTATGTATTATTGATCTTCCTTTGGCATGAACTTGTATAGGATTGTACTGTAAGTTTCTCTATTAACTATTCTTTTTTACTCATTAGCAATTTTTGTTATATTAGATGGAAGAAGTTATTGATGATATAATCAACATGGAATCAAATTTTAATGATGAAGGGATATGTCATATTGAAACACCACTGCTGATGCCAAGAGTGGTAAGTAATTGGCAGACTTTGTCATGAAAATAATTGAGAATGTGGGTCAGAAAACTGTAGTTTGGAATTATAATCAGGTAAAATGCTTGCACTCTTTTGTCAAACTTTCCTTTGCAATTACAAATTCTAAATGTGTACCATAGAAACTGTATTGTTCAAAATTGTAATCCTATATTATACTTGGTGAGGTTATGGATTAATCGATTTGCTAGAATGGCTTTAATATTTTTATTTTCTTCACCAGTTTGTAGTCACTTTTTTCAAAAAAAGTTCACGCAGAATAACATACATGATTCAAATTCCTTAGCATTTATTTTATTTTCATTTTATTTTATTTATTAAGACAGTTTCTATCAAAATAGAAATTAATGCCCTACTATTTTAGTGTTGATTGATTTTAATTATTTAAGTATTCTGTAGGAATGAAAAAATATGAACAAGAATTGTATGTAGTATATATTTACATACTTTTTGTACATACAATTGTTGGTGAAACTTACAGTTGTCAAATATAACAATATTGAGGTACTGTTTCCTATATACAAATTGCAATTAAGTATAACACTTTATTAAAAATTCCAATTCTCTCTATCTAACTTTTCAATATTTTTGAACACTTAATAAAAATCAAAATGGTCTCTTCTCGTCTCACAGAAATTGAAATCTAGCTGTTTTAAACTTCTACACTCAAATATTCATTTAGATCTTTATGGCACCTGAAGTAATGTTGTTGATATGAACAATTTCTAGCCTGTAATTATCATGAGTATTAAAGTTTAGTACATATTTGAAGGGAAAGGAGCTGACTAAATATTAACACCTCTATCACTAATCTTAGCTGACTGGAAAAGGCTGCACAAGACATCAAGGCAAATGACATTGTCAAGCACATTTTACATTAGATCAGGCATAAATTCCAAGGAGGAATCAAAGGTCATTTGGTATATCAGCTTCAGCAACTGTCAGTATGTCATGAGTACAATCTTGACAAAAAAAACAACAACACAAAAATTAACAAGAAAAACAAACATAAAATTATGTACAGTTTTTAAAATAACCATTTATTTAGTTAAGTATAATGAATGCTATAATGAGAATTGAAGAGTTGGCTTTGGTATATCATTAAGTGTATCCCTTTGATGAAAAGATTTAAGGTAAATTTCCCAAGAGGGGAAATTGGATATTAGATGGGTGGCAAATAAATTTCCTAAATAAATAAATATGAAAAAAAATCTAAATTTATTTATATAAGCTGTGTTCCCCAAACATGCTGCAATTAACTATTTCTAGCAAATAACAGGAAAAGTTATATGGACCTTTTAGTATTGTTGGTTCATTAAAATGTGTTTTATTGTTGGTTCATTAAAATGGGTTTTAAATGGCAAATGTTCTGAACTTTCAAGTTGATCTGATAATTGCTAAGTGCACTGAGAAAGAAACATTATATCCATATGCTTATTATATCCATGCATAGATGATCACTATCAGCATCTGTTCAGATTCTGCTGAAATAGGATGTGGAAAGGCACTGTATACAGAGTGCCATCTACAGCACACATTGAATCCATTTTGACGAGAATATTGTGCATTATTTCCTTCTCTCTTACCAAAGCTTGCTATCTTGTTTGGTATAGCATTCATGTGCACGGCGAGATATGCAGATGAGCATTTCAAGAAATGCCCCCCTAATCTGTAACATGCAAAATCACTTCATTTTTCTTTTATTTCAATAGGAGGTGGTTTCAAGTAGAACTATCTTTTGATACCATCTTTCCGGTTAAGTAAGATATAATTGTGTAATTTTACGGTGAGGATGTGATTTCATAGAGCTGTGACATGTCAATGTGGTCTGTTTCTTCTTGCTGACATCGAGTGTATTCCTAGATCTATCTGTATAATAATATTTGTTCAGAAGTAACCAGGCTTTGGAAACAATTCAGCTGCCATGGTGTTTTGCTCTACCTAATTTGTACATAAAATATTTATACAACATTTTTGTTTGAGATAAAACTTGTCATAAATTGGAATTTAGTTCATAAATGCTTGCTTGCTATGTAAAGAACGAACTACTAGGTCACCTCATTTATTTTAAATCAATATAATTTATTTCAGCATAAAATGCACGCTTGCCCAATCTGACATTCACTGTGCCTCCCCTTTGCCCCGATGCAACCCTTTTTGGAGTGATCTCTGGTTGTGTTTCTTTGTCATGGCAGCTTAGCATCTTGCAGACATTCAACTTTTTACTTTGCATTTATTGCTGATAAAAAAATCTCCTGTTGCTTATTTCTACACATTATTAAAATGTGTACCTCGGTATCATAGGAGATGGCATGACATCCTTAGCAAACTTGGTAGTTGTTGGCAGTATCCATTTTTCCTTATTAACATTTAATCCATTTAATTTAGTATTGTACCCAAATATACTTTCATATTTTTCAAATTAGGTAAGTTATAAAGTTTCTAACTTGAAAGCTGGGTGCAATACAAGGGGGGTAAGCTTCAATCAATCACATATGATATTTCGCAGGTAGAATTTATTTATTTATTTATTTACTAATTCGATTTATATACCGCCCCCCTCTCCCCAAAGGGACTCGGGGCGGTAAACAGCCAATAAAAATACATATACAGAATACATATACAACATATAACATGATAATATTAAAATTTAAAAATTGAATATAGTGTGGCTCTAATTAAAATATAAACGAGAGTTAAAAGAAATTAAAACCAGGTTAAAATTTAAAAGACCCCTAGGCCAGTCTGGCCTGCCAAAATAGGTGAGTTTTAAGTAACCGATGGAAGGCCATGAGATCAGAGGCGGCCCTTACCTCCGGGGGTAATTCATTCCAGAGAGGGAGTGCTCCCAATGAGAAGGCCCGTGCCCTCGGGGTCGCCAGCCGTCCAGCCGGCGGCACCCCGAGGATACCGACTCTATGGGAACATACCGGTCGGTGGGAAGCCGATGGTGGCAGGAGGCGGTCTCGCAAGTATCCCGGTCCTGAGCCATGGAGCGCTTTAAAGATAGTGACCAAGACTTTGAAGTGCACCCGGAGGGCCACCAAGAGCCAATGCAGCGCGCGCAGAAGTGGCATAACATGGGAGCCCCTAGGAGCTCCCATTACCACCCTCGCGGCCGTATTCTGCACCAACTGGAGCCTCTGGATGCTCTTTAAAGGCAGCCCCATGTAGAGAGCATTGGCATAGTCTAGGTGGGAGGTCACCAGGGCGGAGGTGACCGTGCGAAGCGCATCCCGATCCAGAAAGGTAGATCCACAACTGGTAGATCCTACAGACCTGTCCAAAAGCCCCCCTGGCGACGGCCGCCACGTGGTCTTCCAATGACAGCCGCACATCCAGGAGGACACCCAGATTGCGGGCCCTCTCTGTGGGGGCAAGAATTTCCCCCCTCACAGCCAGCGATGGAACCAGCCGGCTGTACCGGGGTGCTGGGAAGCACAGCCACTCAGTCTTAGATGGGTTGAGCTGAAGCCTGTTCCGCCCCATCCAACACTGCACAGTCTCCAGGCACCGGGTCATCACTTCGACGGCTTCATCGGGGTGGCCCGGGGTAGAAATGTACAGCTGAGTATCATCAGCGTACTGATGGAACTCTACCCCAAAGCCATGGATGATCTCACCTAGCGGCTTCATATAGATGTTGAACAGAAGGGGTGAGAGCACCAACTCCTAAGGCACCCCGCAAACCAGGGGCCTCGGGGCCGACCTCTGCCCCCCTGCCAACACAAATTGCGAGCGGTCAGAGAGGAAGGAGGAGGACCACCGCATAATGGTGCCTCCCACTCCCAACCCCCCTAGCCGCTGCAATAGGATACTGTGGTCGACAGTATCAAAAGCCGCCAAGAGATCTAAGAGGACCAGGACAGAGGAATAACCTCTGTCACGGGCCCTCCAGAGATCATCCACCAATGCGACCAATGCCGTCTCTGTGCTGTGCCCAGGCCTGAAGCCCGATTGGCGTGGATCCAAACAGACAGCTTCATCCAGGTGCTGGGGAAACTGTTGTGCCACCACACTCTCAACAACCTTCGCCATAAAACGAAGGTTGGAGACAGGACGATAATTAGATAACAGAGTTGGATCCAGGGACGGTTTCTTGAGGAGGGGTCTCACTACCGCCTCTTTCAAGGCGGCGGGTAGATATCCCTCACTCAAGGAGGCGTTAATAATAAAACCAACCTCGTGTCACCTCCCGGGTGGCCAACACCAGCCAGGAGGGACACGGGTCCAATAAACATGTGGTCGCGTTCAGTCCCCGCAGCAACCTGTCCACGTCTTCGGGGGTCACAGGATCAAACTCGTCCCAAATGACTGTTTCAAGTTCCGCCCCCGATCCCCCACCCAGAGCCGCCCATTCAGAGTCCAACCCATCCCGTATCCGAGCGATTTTATCCACCAGGAACTTTGAAAAATCCTCAGCCTGTCCCTGCAAGGGGTCCTCCCACGCTCCCCCTTCCAAGAGGGAGCGGGTCACTCTAAACAGGGCGGCCGGGCGGTTTCCTGCGGACGCAATAAGGGTGGAAAAGTAAAGACGCTTTGCCACCCTTATCGCCACTAAATAGGTCTTGATATAAGACCGTAAAAGTGTTCGGTCGGGTCCAGAGCGAGTAGTCCTCCAAATATTGTCCAGGCGTCTTTTCCGACGCTTCATCTCCCTCAGCTCCCCGGAAAACCAGGGGGCCGAGCGAGAGCGGTGCCAGGTCAGAAGCCGCAAGGGCACGATCTGGTCCAGGGCCCCAGCCGCCACCCTTTCCCAGGTGGCGACCAGGTCCCCCACCGAGTCGTGAGTTCGAATGTCGGGATATGGCCCAAGCTCCATCAGGAACCTATCTGGATCCATCAGGCACCTGGGGCAGTACCAACGTATTTGGTCCGCCTCCCTGCGATGGGGAGGAGCGGCCTGGAAGTCCAGCCTAAGGAGCAAATGATCTGACCATGACAAGGGTTCAACAAAAACATCCCCACCGCCCAGATCATGCTGCCACTGTCCAGAGACAAAAACCAGATCCAGAATGTGACCCCCAGTATGCGTGGGTTCCTTAATTAATTGGGTCAGGCCCAAGGCTGTCATGGAAGCCAAGAACTCCTGGGCAATCCCCGAGGCTCCACCGGCCGAAGGCAGGTTGAGATCCCCCATGACCATCAGCCTGGGGGTCTCAACCGCCAGACCGGCTATGACCTCGAGGAGCTCAGGCAGGGCCGATGTCACATAGCAGGGAGCCAGGTATGTGATCAAAAGGCCCATCTGAACCCCGGAACCACACTTAACAAAAAGGGACTCACATCCGGTCGTCTGAAGAACAGTGGATTCCCTAGGATCCAGATCCTCCCGAATAATTACCGCAACCCCCCCACCCCTTCCCTGGGCCCTCGGCCGATGAAAAACCCGAAACCTGGCTGGGCACATTTCTACTAGAGGGACACCCCCCTCCTGTCCCAGCCAGGTCTCGGTAATGCCAGCCAGGTCCGCACCCCCCTCCGTGACAAGATCGTGAACAAGGGGGGCTTTATTCACTACGGACCTGGCATTGCAAAGCATCAGCCGAAGGCCCAGGGCCCGATCATTCAAACAACTCAGGGGGCGAGACATGACCTGGGGGCCGGAGCACACCACCGCTTGTAAACAGCGGGGGCGGGCTCCCATAACTTGATAAGACCCCCTGTCTTACCTGCCTCTCCCACCGATCGTAGGGATAGCCCTTTCATCCCCCTCCCCAGAAGAAGCCCCCATCTTCGGATCAACCGTCCCCGATCCAAAGGCCTCCTGGTCGCTGGCATGCCCTGGTCTGGCCTTATCCCCAGACGGGTTGTCCCCCAAACCCAGTCTGGGCCCCCTCCCTAACCCCAGTAATAAATTCCCTTTCCCTAACCCCATTAAAAATTTTGTCAGGAATTTAAATAATTTAAAAGAACCCTTAAAATTCCTATAATTAAAACCCCCAGCTGCGCCCTGTCTCCTCTCTGGTACCCAAGAACCATCCTCGAGGTATGACAGGGAAAGGTCTGAGGGCCACACCTGAGAAAGGGGGGCATTCCTCAGGGCCCACAGTTCAGCTGCCGAATAAATAAACTTCAGCCTTTCATCATCTCTGGGCAGTAAGGCCTGATAACAAAGAAAGGGCCAGAATAAGTTGTCCTGCAAAAGAAGAGATCCCCTACCCCTATGACCCTCTCATGGTCACTGGGGAGTCCCGATGATAATAGGCCCACCATCCTCTCACGATGGTGAGGGACCAGATCACACGGACCTTAAGGTGGAGGTTAAAGTTCAACCCTCTGTCCTCTCACAACAGTGGGGAGAGAGATGATATACAACTGCCATCGTCCTCTCACCACGATGACAGTCTAAAAACCTCCTCCTCTGGCACCTTTCTCCTGGTCAGGGATAGTCAGATAGGGGCATTTGCTGGCTGGTGGGAGATGTTGTTCCACCAAGGGTGACAATGGCCTGGAATTGATGATAATGGTCCTAGCGTTGGTAACAGGGACTCAACAGTGGCAGTTTTTCTCAGGCAGCAGATTGCTAATAATTGCCACATCTGCTGCCCACATAATGGCGGCTCAGGCAGCGGTCACAAAAAAATAATCCTGGCGATGCTGCAACAATAACGATGGTACAGTCCGTCACCTGTGGCCTCGGTTGAGTCCCGACAAAGTACATGGCAGCCTCAGTTGCAGCTGTTGCTTCCAGCCTCGCCTGCAAGCCGCTCAGCTGCCTCGCCCCCCCCCACATATCCTAGGATGGGCTCGGCATGGCGGCAGCACAGGCCCAGCAAAACAAAGTTTCCAGAGCTCACACACGGAAAGCAACGATGTCAAACGCTGCCAGGCAAAACGCTGCGAGTAGAAGAGGGCTCCGAGGCAAGACAGCAAATGCCAGCAGCCTCGTCCACCCACTAAAGTGAGAGTGAGAGGGGATCGCAGCAAAACAAACCTCAGCCGATCCTCTCGCCTGGAATTCAAATATCCCGCCATCCAAGATGGCGGGCGCAGCTGTAGTCCTCCAAGCTCCGCGTCGCAGACCCACCGCTCGGCCGTCGCAGCTCCAACACACTCCAGGATGGATTCAAGGCGACGGCCGGATCCATCCCTACCAGCTGGCAGAAGACCAGGGGGGAAAACTCTCCCCCCGACGTCCTCCGCCCAGATCGAATGAATAGAATATATCTGGGAGATGCATTTTATGGCCCCATTTTAGTATAATGTGAAAGTGGGGTCCGCAAATCACCTACCACATGAGCAAATGTGTATCTGGCATCCAAATGATCATTATACAAATTGTACAGCAATCACAATCATATAGATCACTTACAGAAAAAGCCACTGTTCATGTGTAGATTTTTTGTGTAAAAAGGATTAATATCAGTCCAATTAGATAGATTAAGCTAGGAAATGAACTCTAAAGAAAGACTAAAACTATATCGGGATTGGCTATAACAACAGATTTTTTTGCAAGCCTGATTTAGTTTTACGTCCTTTTATTTTATACTTTTGTTGTTTTCCATATATTTGTCCTTCGGACAGCCCATATCCTTTCCTTCTGTGGAAGCATTAAAACCTTAATATATATTTAAAAAAGAACGGACAGAGAAAACGAACCATTTGAACAGTAAATATTTGGGGGATTAATAACACACTGCTAATTTATTATCATGCCATTTTAGAAGGGCTTTGCTTTGCTTTGTTTTGCTACTCTGAAATTATCTAATTGAGATTGTAGGCTATGTCCTTTAAAAGATTAATCTCCATGAACAATTATTTGAAATGTGAGTTTTAATGTGGATTGAATATTTTTTTTAGAATGAGAGAAGTTCCATATTGGCAAGAGGCGGTTTTTCTCATATTCATTGCAGTAAATATTTAGATCTTTGTAGTATAGTGGTTGTTAGTGGGAATGCCTATGAGTTGAGGTCAAAAAAGTCAAGATGACAGTTCCAACAGTTTTTGGGTTAATCACTCTTAAGTTTTTTTATATTCTGCTATAGAATTGTTCTCAATAAATAACCACAAGCTGCTAGTTGAGAAGATACCTTAAAGCTTGGCTTAAGGAAAGATGTTGTTTTATACTATGAGAAAGTTAGTCCTGTGCCAAGATGGATATATTCTACTGAAAATGAGTTAAAAACTCACGTAATCAGAAATCTAGCACTAAAATGAATATTGTGGCATTGTATGTTCTAATCTGAGTCCCATTCAAAGAAAAGGACCACAGTATAATTACATATCCGTTGTTGACTTATTCCTTGAAAGCTTTTCTAGTTAATACCACTTCTATGTTTTCATTATCTAGCTTGAACACTATTCTCCTTGGATGTTCTGTTTTTCCAATATTGTCTGCCTCATCCATCTGTTTACTACATACAGTAATCAAACTCAGCATTTTTGCTTGCCTGGTAAAAAGACAAGTGTTACCTTGAAGATAAAAGGTCTTGTAGATGGGCAGTTAAATCACAGAGAACTGAAAATAAACAAATAAGTTACTTCAGGATCATTTCTCTAGTTTGCAGCTAATAAGACAGTCTCTCTGCCTGTTTGTGAACAGGCTTCATATATTTATTATTTATTTATTTATTTATTTATTTATTTATTTATTTATTTATTTATTTATTTATTTATTTATTTATTTATTTATTTATTATTTAAATTTATATACCGCCCTTCTCCCAAGGGACTCAGGGCGGTGTACAGCCCATCTAAAACCCACAAATATACAAAAATTAAAAAAAATATTAAATTAATCGGCTGATAAATGAGACTAAAAAGACCCCGCCCCCCGCCTTAAAACCCCAATTTAAAATTAAATACTATGGAGACCAAATTAAAACCATTATTAAAACCAGGCCAGCCTGCTCAAAGAGCCAGGTCTTCAACGCGCTCCTGAAGGCCCTCAGGTCCATGCCGGTACGGAGCTCCGGTGGCAGAGTATTCCAGAGGGCGGGGGCACCCACAGAGAAGGCCCTACCCCTTGGCGCCGCCAGACGACACATAGCGGCCGACGGCACCCGGAGCAGACCCTCTCTGTGGGAACGCACCGGCCTGTTGGAGATCACTGGCAGAATGCGGTCCTGGAGATAACCTGGTCCCATGCCATGGGTCGCCCTAAAGGTCAAAACTAGAACCTTAAAGCGAACCCGGAGAGCCACCGGCAGCCAATGCAGCTCGCGCAGGAGAGGCGTCACATGGGTGCTACGCGACGCCCCCATAATCACCCACGCGGCTGCATTTTGCACCAGCTGGAGTCTCCGGATGCTCCCCGTGGGGAGCCCCATGTAGAGGGCATTACAATAGTCCAGGCGAGAGGTGACAAGGGCCTGAGTGACCGTGCGCAAGGCGTCCCGATCCAGGAAGGGCCGCAACCGGTAGATCCGACGGATCTGATGAAACGCCCCCCTGGAGACGGCCGCGATGTGATGTTCAAGTGACAGCCGTACATCCAGGAGGACACCCAGGTTGCGAGCCCTCTCTGCGGGGAGCAAAACTTCCCCCCCGATAGCCAGCGAAGGTGTCAGCTGGCTATATCGGGGCGCCGGAAACCACAGCCACTCGGTCTTGGATGGGTTGAGCCGAAGCCTGTTCCCGCCCATCCAATCCCGCACGGCCTCCAAGCACTTGGACATAGCCCCCACAGTATCGTTGGGGTGGTCTGGAGTAGAGATGTACAACTGGGTGTCATCCGCATATAGATGACACCTCACTCCAAGACCACGGATGATCTCGCCCAGCGGCTTCATATAAATGTTGAACAAGAGGGGAGAGAGGACCGACCCCTGGGGCACCCCACAAAGCAGGGGCCTAGAGGTGGACCTCTCCCCCCCCGCCAACACAAAATGCGAACGGTCGGAGAGGAAGGAGGAGAACCATCGAAGGACGGTTCCCCCAATCCCCAACCCCCCCCAACCGTCGCAACAAGATACTATGGTTGATAGTATCGAAAGCCGCCGAGAGGTCTAATAGGACCAGGACAGAGGAGAACCCTCTGTCACGAGCCCTCCAGAGATCATCGACCAACGCGACCAATGCCGTCTCAGTGCTATGTCCAGGCCTGAAGCCCGATTGGGACGGATCGAGGTAAGTAGCTTCCTGCAGGTACTGGGGGAGCTGACGCGCCACCACACTCTCAACAACCTTCACCACGAAGGGAAGGTTGGAAACCGGACGATAGTTGTTTAAAATAGCTGGGTCCAGGGAAGGCTTCTTGAGGAGGGAGCGCACCACTGCCACCTTCAGGGCGGCAGGGAGCACCCCCTCCCTCAAAGAAGCATTGACAATCCCCTGGAGCCAGCCTCGTTTCGTCTCCCTGGCGGCCGAAACCAGCCAGGAAGGGCACGGGTCCAATAAACAGGTGGTGGCATTCAGCCCCCCCAGCAGCCTGTCCACACCCTCGGCGGTCACAGGATCAAACTCCTCCCAGATAACACTCACAAGACCTGCCCCGGACACCTCCTCCGGGACCACCCAATTGGAGTCGAGCCCCTCCCGAATCTGAGCGATTTTATCATGCAGAAATCGGGAAAACTCCTCTGCCCTACCCTGCAAGAGGTCATTCCGCACTCTCGGTTCAAGTAGAGAGCGGGTCACTCTAAACAGGGCGGCAGGCCAATTTTCTGCTAACACAATAAGGGCGGAGAAATACGAAGATTTCGCCGCCCCTATCGCCACAAGGTAAGTCTTAATATGAGATCTCACCTGTGTTCGGTCAGACTCAGAACGGCTTGCCCTCCAAATGCCCTCTAGACGTCTTTTCCGGCACTTCATCTCCCGTAGCTCCTCCGTATACCATGGAGCCAAATGGGATCTGTGCCGGGTCAGAGGTCGCAGGGGCACAACTCAATCTAGAGCCCTGGTGGCCGACCCATCCCAGGTGGCCACCAGGTCTCCAGGCGAGCTGTGAGCCAGAGACTCAGGAAACGGCCCAAGCTCCCTCTGGAACCGCTCCAGGTCCATCAGGCGCCTGGGGCGGAACAATCTAGGTGGTTCCGCCTCCCTGCGGTGGGGGGTGGCGGAACGGAAGTCCAACCTAAGGAGGGAATGATCTGTCCATGACAAGGGTGAGATAACTAACTCCCCAAAATTACAGTCATTCAACCACTGCCCAGAGACAAAAATCAGGTCCAGCATGTGTCCTCCAATGTGAGTGGGGGAGGAAACTAACTGGGTCAGGTCCATGGCCGTCATGGAAGCCAAGAACTCCCGAACTAACCCCGAGGTTTCACCGGAAGATGGCAGGTTGAAATCCCCCATGACCAAAAGCCTGGGGGTCTCAACCGCCAGCCCGGCTATCACCTCGAGGAGTCCGGGCAGGGCCGATGAGACGTGGCAGGGAGCCAGGTATGCCATCAAAAGACCCATCTGAACCCCTTGCCCCCACTTCACAAATAGAGATTCACAGCCAGCCGTCTGAGGGACAGTGGCCTCCCTAGGATGTAGGGCCTCCTTTATAAGCACCGCCACCCCTCCACCCCTTCCTTGAACCCTAGGCTGGTGAAATGCAAGGAAACCTGGTGGGCACATCTCAACCAGAGGAACACCGCCCTCTGGGCCCAACCAGGTTTCGGTGACACCTACCAGGTCTGCGGCCTCCTCCTGAACCAAATCATGGATCAGGGGAGCCTTATTAACCACGGACCTGGCATTGCACAACAACAGCTGGGTATTCAGGGCCTGAGAATCCGGACAACCAGGGCTGCAGGATGGGTATGGAGGGTCGGAGCGCGCTACCGCTTGCAAACATCGGGAGCGCGATCCCCTTACCGTATACGGCCCTCTACCCCCAGCATATCTACCCCTCCCAGTCACTGTGCGAATAGAATTAGCCCCCGGCTGCCCACCCCCAATCTGCCACCCCGACATGGAAACCCCCGAGGCCCCCCAGGCGCGCGGGCCGACCCGGCTGCCCCCAACTCCATGTGGGCTGTCTCCCCTGCCCACCCTGGATCCATTCATCCCATTAAAAAACCCCATTAAAAAACCGCCAATCCCGGGTTTCCCGCGCTTCTTCTTTCCATTTCTCCGGCTTCCTCGGCCCCACCATCACTCCGGATCCCAGGATCCCTCATAGCGGAACGTCTTTGACAGTCTTGAAGGCCACTTAAGGGAGAGGGGGACGTCCCTCAGGGCCCAAAGTTCCGCCCTTGAATAAATCCGTGGCCCCGGCCACCCCACCCCAACGGTCCCGCAGCATCCGTGGTCTCTGTGGTGATCTCTGTGATGGAGAGGTCCAGGCAGACTGGGGTACACCCCTCTCCCTTCCGGCCGCCCCACCCCTGCCACTGGTGGGACCCCCGGGGGAAGGGGAGTCACAGGCAGAGTCAATCCCCCCCTCCCCGGGCCCACCACCCCTGCCACAGGTGGGGGCCCCAAGGAGGGGGGGAGACCGATCACAACGCCTTCCAACCACCGGTCTGCGCATCGTCCTCAAAGCCATAGGGGCTGCCCCGAGTCCAGACCGGGCCCGCCATGTCCACCGCGGGTCCACCTCCGAACCGATCGGGGCCCCCCAAAATCGCCGCGGCCCGAGCCAGGCCGCCGAGCCTGCCACACTGTCGTGCCTCGCCAGGGACAGCAGGGCCTCTTCATGACCCTTCGGAACTTCAGGGTTGCCGCGGCAGCTGTTCCAGGGCTTCAGCGGCCTTGAGACCGCTGAGGCCAGTCCAGGGCCCCCCAGGCAGCTCCCCCAGGTCCGCGCCGCCCCGGGAAATCCAGGGCCACCGCTCCCTCCAGGGGGCCGCCAGGGCCATGCCGCGGCGGTCTCCCCACCCCGGAGACCGCTGGGTCCATCGGCGCCCAAAATATTAAAGGTGTCACCATGCTGACTACGAAGGCCGCCGCCACCGCCATCGAGGCCGCCACCGCCGCCGCGACCACCATCAAGGCCGCCGTCGCCGCCGCGATCACCGCCGCCGAAGCCGCCGCCGCCGAAGCCACTGTAACCACCGCAGCCCCCGGCACAATTAGCACCGCCGGGGGCCTCATCCAGCACCGCCGGCCGCCGGGAAAGGCCTCCGAGGCCTCCAGGATCCATTCGGCGCCGCCGGGGCCGCATCTGCGCCACCCTCCGCGCCATCCTCCACGCTGGTCCCGCGGCTCCAGCGCACCCCCGACCGGCCTCTGGTGACTCCTGCCGGCCTCCCCCGGTCCTCCCCCGCCTCTGCCACCGGCGGGGGGACCCGGGGGACATGGGGGGCCGCGGCCGGAGAAAGCTCCAGCGGAGGCGCGCGGCCGCCATCTTTGGAAACCCGGAATCCATATTCATATATATTCATAGCAGGCAGCAATTTCAGATTAGTTTTTTCAGGCATTCCTCGCTTCCTGCTGCTGCAATGCACCCTGCCAATATATGAAATTTAAAGATGCATTTTATGCTGCACATGTTTAAGCACAGCTTTTCTTAAACAAACATTTCTTGCATTTGAAAACTTATCTTTACCCTTTGCTCTCTGAACAGTTTTCTTCGCTGCTTTCAGCTTTGCTCTGCCAGCCACCTCTATAGGCTAGACCAAGTAGAATACACAAAGCCATACTGTTTCCTCTCCAGTTTAGAAGCGGAAATATATTTTGATAGTTTTGTTCCATTGTGTAGGTAGTTGCATTAGAGGCAGAGGATCGGTTTGCATTAAAAGGTCCAAAGTCAATGCATATTTGGTCATTCATCTGCAAAGACATGAAAATGTTGGTTAGTTAAATTGAATAAACCTAAAGATAAAATGATAAAAAAGTGAAACAAACATTGAACAAATTCTATTTTAGTTAGCATATTTTTCAGACTATAAAATGCTCCTAGCTTTTGGGGAGGAAAACAAGAAAAAGAAATCTACCTCTGCCTCTGCCTCCCAGCCATTTGCCTCCTTGCAGTAAACAGCAAACAGCCTGGTCAGTTTCAGCACAGCCTGATTTAGCATGAGCAGCTGATTGTCGGTTGGATCAGCCTCCTGATAATCAGCTGTTTCAGGCTGCTGGGATCACCAGAACCTATTGCTGCCTCTGCATGCCTCATTTTTGGACTCCGTATCCCATTTTCGGCCTTCACACGCCCTGTTTTTGGCCTCCATGTGCCCCATTTTTGGTCTGTTCTGGGCAGTGGGGATTGGAACAGGCTGAAAATGGGGCATGCGGTGACCAAAAATGGGGCGTGCAGAGGCAGAAAACAGGATGTGGATGCCAAAAATGGGACACGCGGAGACAGCAATAGGCGATGGCAATTGTTATTAATGGCAAACGTTATTAATTTTACAATTAAAATAGACAAACAACACATACACAAATGTGAAAAGGAAGAAAAGAAACAGAAAAGAAAAGTCAAAAGAAAAATCAGAAAACAATTAAAAACACTTTCATCCTCGACAGTTTGTGGGACCTTATTTTCAATCTTATTTTATACCCACTATACAACTAATCCTAATGTGAATCTATATATGTATATATATATATAATCACTATTACAATTATAACATATCTTCCGTTGCCTTTTATTGTATGCTCAATCTTTGTTCTATCCATTTGTGCCAGCATTCCAAGCTATCATAATACATTGATGTATCTTTTCCTTTTAATGCCAAAGTTAGTTTGTCCATCTCTGCACAATTTACTATTTTTTGAATAATCATTTCATTTGATGGAATAAGAGGCTGCTTCCAACATTGTGCATAGGCCAATCTGGCCTGAAACAGCTGATTGTTGGGAGGCAGATCCATCCGACGATCAGCTGCTTGCGCTAAATCAGGCTGTGATGAATCTGACCAGGCTGTTTGCTGTTTGTTGCAAGCAGGCAAATTGATGGGAGGCAGAGGCTGAAGGGTGGGGGCCGGTGAGTGGGTGGGGCTTTGGTAACATTTGCTGTATAAGACACGCAGATATTTCCACCCACTTTTTAGGGGGGAAGTGCGTCTTATACACCGAAAAATACGATAATTAAAATGAACCACAAAATGCACTTTTCTATCGTATGAATTGTTAATGAAAATACCACTACCTTCTTAAACTTTTGAAGCACTGTCAAAAGCGCTGCATTTTAAATCAGTGTGTCTGAGGTTGAAACTTAAGACCTATTTTTAAATTTTCTCCTTGAAAGTTAGCATCAAATCAAGTATTTTGTCATTACCTATGCCCCATACTTTCTAATTAATTATAAGCTAAAATGGGTTCTGAGTGCTATTCTGTTGAGACAAACTGTAACTGATAACTAGTTAAATTAGAAGCAGTTAAATTAACAGGTGAACAAATTAAACAAGTAAGCAAGTTTAAATTTTAACTGAATGTAGAGAGAAGTTTTCAGTCAATGCTGGGCAGGCATCAATTGTGATTTTAACATGGCCCAGACAGGATTGATTTCACAAATATGTACGAAGTAGTTCTGAATATAGAATATGTGGTTATTTATAACTGTATGTATCAGTGGTGGGATTCAAAAATTTTTATTACCAGTTCCTTGGGCGTGGCTTGGTAGGCATGGCAGGGGAAGGATACTGTAAAATCTCCAGTCGGAGGTGGTTTTTGTCGAAATTTCCACTACTCAAAATTTCCACTACTGGTTCTCCAGAACTGGTCAGAAACTGCTGAATACCACATAGTTATGAATTTATGATGTGAATGTGATGTATTCAATGTCTGACAGCTGTTTCAGGCATGTTGCCTTAAGATGATAGAAGTATAAATGTAAGCATGGATAATAGTGACTGCTACAGTAAACCAGGTGGGTAGAGATTGGGAAACCAGATTACAAATGGATTCATAAAGGGTAAATATGTTAGGCTGTATATAAGTATGATTACCTAATGAACAGAACACTAAAGGAAGACATGGTAGCAATCTTCCGATAAATAATAATAATAATAATAATAATAATAATAATAATAATAATAATAATAATAATAATAATAATAATTTATATACCACTCCTCTCCTGAAGGACTCAGAGCAGTGCACAGCCATACAATTAAAACATTAAATATATAAAAGTTAAAACTAAATTAAATTAAAGACCCTGGCTGAAAACAATTAAAACCCCTCCCTTAAACCCTAAAATTTGATATAAAAATTAAAATACCCAAATCTAAAATCAGCCCAAGCCGGCCTGGTCAAAAAGCCATATGAAGATGTCACAGGGAAAAAGATGTGACTTTATTTTCTATGATATCCCAGAATAGCACATCAGAAGGAAGCTTTAAAAGACAAATTCAAAAAGTAATTTTCTGTTCCCCCAATGATCATCCTTCTTCATGACAGACAAAATGAAATAATTATTTACACACTTTATCTTTTATCTGTTTTGTTATTTCAAGGTATAGCACAGCCACCAGTTTACATGGTTTGATCAAATAAGAATATCAATAGCTCCTACTAATAATAATAGCTACAATATGCATAGAAGCAGAGACCACTAATGAATTAATATCTTATAGGTTGCTGGCTGGCAGCTGCAGTGATAAAAATGCTCCAGTAGATGGATTTATGGCTTGATCCAGCAGAGTTCTTATATTTTAAATAGGATAAATATACACAGAGAGAAGACTAAAGTCACTTGGGCTATTTCATAAAATTATTGAAAGACTGTTTGTTCATCTTATCTACTTCACTAAACAGCCTTGTAAAATTAAGCTAAGGGACCCAAAAGAGTCACATTGATTTTTTTTTTTTTTGAGAATCAGTGGTCCAGTGCTTAAGACACCAAGCAACCATGAGGCTTAGTCCCTCCTCAGGCATGAAACACAGCTGGGCAACATTAGGCCAGCCATTTTCTCTCAGCCCAACTCACTTCACAGATTTGTTGCTGTGGGGAATAAAGGAGGAGGATATATTTGCCACCTTGTTGAGTAATTTATAAAATAATAAAATAAGACAATTCTTTAAAAAAAAAGGTGATGATAATAATAAGAATGACAAAAAGATAATCAGGTCTTAACCCTCGCTGTATATAACAGAGGTATAGACAAAAGCATCCATACTTCAATCAAATAAAATACAAAGCGATGCTCTCTTTTGTTATTTCAATTAGCTAGCACCAGAGCATATCTGAAATTTAATTTGGTTAGTGAGTTCTTCATGTTTTTGCAGTTGCATTGTCTAAAGGTATCTGGTTAACCGTTTTCTGTGTTAAGCAACATCGAAGTAAAACATTCCTGGATTGAAGGCCTGTGTCATGTGTTATTTCAGCTGCAGCAAGTCAGACTGCAAAAGAAGGCTATAGTAGATGCCGTTTTGCCAACCATTCAGCACTCAGCATGATACACTTTCAATGAAATGATAATCCAGGCACTCTTGTGTTCAGATAATATTCAAGAGAGATGTCAGACCTGCCTCTATTCAAAACCCAAGAAAGAAAGCCCCAACTCCATTGAGATAGAGGAGGAGTATTTGTATTGAGTTTGAAATGATAGCAGTGAAAGCAAGGCAAGATCTCATTCAAAACGTGTGAAAATTACTGGTTGAAAGTTTCCACAAACCCCTTCTCCCAGGATTCCTTGCTGAGTATCCAATCAATGTCCAGTATGAAGTTGTGTAAAGCTCATCTTCAGGTATTTCACCCATCTGGAGTCCTAGGATGGTTGGCCTTGACAGTTCACACGGGACTTCACCTCACCAGCTCACTTCCCCACCCAAATGCCATGGCCCTCTCCATTACTGTGGTAGCCGATATCAAGCATGCATCAAAGAGGTATCCCATGCTGGAGATCCAGCTTACAGAGCTGATGTGCAAAAGAACATTGACTTGAGGGGTGCAGACGATGACACACTGGGATATTTTTCTGTACATGCAAGAAAAATGCCACTGGTCCAAAGATGTACATGAGCCATCTTTGACATGCAAACTGACCACGGAAATAAAGAAGTTCATTGATGAACCAGGGCCAAGAACCATAGTGGCCCTGTCATGTCCAATCAATAGAGACATGTGTGAAACAGGCCACAGAGGCAGAAAGTGTATACACATGAGAAAGGTGAGGGTTATTTCAGAGGCCAAAAGCAAGTTGGCGGCTGATGTTGAAGAACGAGCGTAAACAAACTTAATGAAAATTGCTTAAATATTTTTGTAAGTCAGATAATTGCTTTCTAATGTTAGGTTATTAACAATTATTAATGGATTATTTTTTGCTTAGCTAGCTAAGATTCAGGCAGAAAAAAAAAACTTTAATTTTTGTAGCACAAGGTGAGTTACAAGAGATTTTGGCGGGGTATATGATCAGATGTGGATTTACCATACCAAGCGAAATGTTGTGCAACTGAAAACATAGAAGCAGATTTGAATAAAAACACACATTTTTAGAACCCCTCACAGAAAAAAAATTCAAAAATTAATTTTCACCCCATTAAATGACATGCTCATTCAGACTGACAAATGTATGATAAACATTTAGTGAAACTCTAATATGTACAGTAGCTATTAACAAATTAACCTTCCAATGATAATGTTAATTTTATAGTCAGCACTACCTTCTTAATGGTCACTGTATCCTTTTCTTCTTTCATAAAATTTCATATTTGCTTTTTATTCTTTTATAACTATCCTTATTGCTTCAGTGTCCCAATATTATACGGATTATTGATAATTTAGGGCAATACTTAATGTAGCTGATGGAATGTATGCTAATCCATTACACCTGATGCCATCAAAATTTCCAAGATTCTCCACTTTATTTTATTTACACTGAAGTACAGTACTGAAAAAGTGTTTACCTAGATTAGGGTACTGTCAGCAATCTCAGGAAAATCATGAAACAAGATTAGGTGAGCTAATTCTGCTTTATTGTAAAGCTACCTTAACAGAAGCTTGCAAGTTGTACTTATAAAATTAGTTCCCATCACCACTTTTAACGACTTCATCCATTTAGGGCTGTCCTTTCCTAAGTTTCTTCCTCTGACCTTTAAGCTATCGGGGACTCCTGTCCAGGGATGGGATTCAATTTTTTAACAACTGCTTCTATGGGTGTGGTTTAGTTGGTGGGTGTGGCTTGCTGGTCATATGACTGGCTGGGCATGGCCAACTAAACATCACTCACATCAAGGCATGCATCTCCTCGCCTGGCCTCTCGTAACTGTGGGGATGCTGCAATAGTCGTAAGTGTGAAAAATGGTCATAAGTCAGGTTTTTAGTGCTATTGTAACTTTGTATGGTCACTCCACATAAGCAAAGTATCAGCAAAAGAAGGGAAAAAAACTCCAGAGAAGTTCCTGAGACAGGAAGTCTAGTCCTGCCAAGAATGTAATAAGGGTTAACGGAGAGGCAGTTTCTGTAAGCAACACCAGAATGTTTCCTTCCTGCCTTCCTTACAGGATTAGGCCAGTAATTTCTTCTAACAACTGGTTCTCCAAACTGGTTAGAATGTTAACAACTGGTTCTAGCGAATAGGTGCCAACTTGTAGAATCCCACCCCTGCTCCTGTCCCTCTTGTCCAATGGTTTCCTAAGCAGAATCTCTTTCCCTCATTCCCCAAGCCCATTCATAGTTTCTATTACAGGTATAGATCTATGTAGTTTGATCTACGTTTGATATTTGCATTAAAAAAACTACCCCAAAATTTGAGAGATGCAACTGTAAAATGTGTATTTTAAATATTGCCTATACAAAAGGAGGATTATTGTTTAAAATATTTTTATGTTTAAAAAATCTGTATTATGAAATTTATTTGGCAAAGTTTAAGCATCCATAAAATATTATGTAAGTATTTTACATTAAAATTTACATATGTCAGGAACATTGACCATATGTAAAAGTTGTGAATGAAAACCGGTGATTTTTATGATTCGAAAAAAATCTGCTAAAAACAATCACAGCAAAACTGAAAACTGATGAATCAAGATACATAATGGATAAGATTTGTTGAATAAATTATATACAAAAGTGCATGTTTCAAATTCAGGACAGAAAATGCATACATGCATAGAGGAAGAATTTGCTGGTCATCCAATGAAACTGATTCCAGCAAAGTTGGGATAAAAAAGGACCTTCTGATGCTAAAAATAGGCATCCATGAAAATATCACAGTGCAACAGTGTTTTTATCAATGTAATAAAAACCTCAGATCTTGTAAATACATCTGATAAAATCGCAGTGTTAAATGGTTTTTATATTTACATTTACTTTGGACATAGTGCTAAATACTCCAGTTTACTGGTATTATGGGTTATGGTGCATTTTAGACATTTGTTTATTTTGATTTGTTTAATCTATTTTCTGATATCTCATTATACCGTTTTTATTTGGTTTGATTTGGTGTTTTGTTGATGCTTTTGAATTTGTCTTGACTTTCGGTGTCTGATTGGACAAGTCCCTTGGCAAGCAGTTTGCCATTGCTTACTTCTTAAAGAGTGTGGAAGAGTGGCTCAAGATCATCCAGCTAAAATTCACCGTCTCCTGGTTTCTAGACTGGTGCCTTAACTACTATCTCTCTCTCTCTCACTCACTACTTCTTACTTGTATGCTGTAAGAGTTCTATGTAGCCATATAACAAATAGGACAGAACAATCAGTTGTTGTGCACCGATCTTGAAAAGAATAAAAATCACACTTTTTGGGGCCATAAAATCTTAATAAAACTAAAACTTTATGTAGGGCACTAGGTAAGAGCATATGAAGTTTGATTGTATGTTCACTGGGTAGCCAGCCAATTATCTAGCAAGTTAAAATCCTGGAAACAGTCCCATTTCCAAATCAAGTAGTATGTATCTATGGGGGAAAATTGCATGGACACAAAAAACTGTTACTTCGAGTTTTTCTTTATGAATCCATCTGTTCACATTTGCATGAGGTTTTATCAATCAAGGGCATTACAAATTTAAAAGTTATTTTAAAAATCCAAACAAAATACAAGCTTAATTTTATGTTTAGAAGGATTTTATATTAAAGATCAGAAATGAATAATCAAATAGCATATTGTAAAATTTATGTCTACATAGCAGCAAGACAATTGCCCATAACATGGTTTCCAATGCTTCATCCAGGTCTATTTTAAGATGCTTTGCATAGCTGCATCTTTTTTGTATGCTGCTCAAAGCACAAACAATTTAGGAATTGAGTTCAGGGATATAGTTAAAAATTCACTTGGGTCTCAGGTAAGATCAGCAAGGTTATTTTCCTTTCAACTTAACTCATATTTGAAGTGTAGTAACAGTAATCCTGTTATTGGAAAATATGCTATGGCATTAATTCAAAATTAGACATCGGGGGCCATAACCAGGCAACATTCTGCATATAAAACTCAAATCAACCTCCTTGTAGTTTCTGCATATGGAACAATGGCAATTTTGACCCTTAACATTTTATTTTATTTTATAGATGATAAGGGCAAAATATGCTTTTTAGTTGAGCATTTGCAGTTCCCATTGAGATTAAGACATGAATACGCATCGGAAATGGAATTTTGTTCTTAAGTGGATATATTTCCCTATGACAAAAGCATGAATTTATTTTTATTCTCCTATATCTAATTTTATGTCTTTTTCTTTCACTCTCTCTGCTTTTTCAAAGCTTTCAAGTAGCATTCTGGATATATACAACAGTGACCAAGGAGTGACAGCTGCCAATATGGGTCTTACCAATTCTTCCTGTCCTTCTAATTTGCCAGTTAAAAGGGAACTCACAGGTAATATAGCGTTGAGATTTTGGCACACTAAAAACTTGTTTAAACAAAGGCTGAAACGTCTGTCTGTTTGTAGAACAAATATAACCATGCAGATTGAAAACATAATATAAATGATTTAAATACACATCGGACACCTTCACGGTGCACTGGTTCTACTCTCTAATTCCTTACTAACTGGTTTTAAACCATCCATATGATTGTTTTCACTTGTAATGAATTATGAAATGTGGAGAACAGGTAAGGAACACTGTTAGCCATTTAGCATTCTATTTCTAAATGACTAAGATTTCCCTGAATCAAAATGATCTGGTTCAAAACATTTTTCTCTATTTGTTCTGAAGTAAATATCCCTAACATAAAAGTCATGGTAGTCCTTGCTGGTCCTTATAACTAGACACATGCAGCTAATGGCTGTAATTACTGTAGATACATAATTGATCTGCACACATTTTGACTTCTGGCCCATGATATAAATAAATTATCATCCATTACATTTGTTCCAGGTCATCATAAGTGACTCTCTTAAAGGTTCACAATACAGCCATTCACCACATTAATGAATTAACATCTTTCAGACTTTTATTCAATTAATCTAAAGAATGTTAACAACCATGCAGTTTATCAGTGCAACTTAGAGGAACAAAGAGATGGTTTTCTTCCTCTTTCTCCAACATACAAATCTGATTACGCCTGGCAAGATAATAATAGGAACTCAAATTCACTTTAAAGTATTATAAAGTTTTCTATCACCACAATGCAAAGTACAACAAATTGGATACTGCTTCCCCAGAATTTTAAAAATTAAAAATGCATGATATTAAAAAAAAAAAAACAACTCAGCACATATTGTAAATAACAAGTAAGGAAGTAGCAAGTAGCAAAAAGAATTAAGAAGTGAGAGATGGTAAAACCTTGTTTGTAAAAAATTATTGTTCACATAAAGTAATCTATAACCTGTTTAAATAGATTTTGCTTTCTATCACAGATATACACAGAATCACAAAAGAGAGACTAAAAAAGGACAACCATAATCTCAGTAAGTACATTTAACACTTTCCAAATATTTATTATTGTTAGTAGACTGGAAATAACTCTTTGCTTTAGAGTTATTGTTGAAGAAAGACTGAACAAACTTTTTTGTGTTGTGTGAAGGGGATAGACCTGAAAAATTAACATGGACAATAAACCAACTCTCCCAATTTCTTAGCGAAAATCATGTCTTCAGTTTTTTTTTAATGTCCCAGTTGTAAGTCATTGGCAGATTTATCTTAATCTACTTTCCCCTTGATCTTTTATAGAAATTGACCATATAATGCTTTTTCTTGCCAGTATTCTGTTCTCGTTTTTATTTTATTATTTTGTTTCCTACACATTCAATAAGTTCCAATCTTAAACTTGCATTTTATTTATTTATTTATTTTATCAAGCATGCATTTGATAATGTATATAAGTATAATGATTATTAATACATGAAATAGATACAAATAA
The DNA here is from genome assembly GCA_023653725.1 of Bungarus multicinctus. Lineage (NCBI taxonomy): Eukaryota > Metazoa > Chordata > Lepidosauria > Squamata > Elapidae > Bungarus > Bungarus multicinctus. The sequence goes on along the minus strand of CM042848.1, from coordinate 5,522,406 downwards.
AAGGGAACATTAAGACAGGGATGGTAGGCACACTGGTGTGCTTATGCACACCCCTTACAGACCTCTTAGGAATGGGGTGAGGTCAATAGTAGACAATCTGAGGTTAAAGTGTTTGGGTTAGTAGAAGAAACCACAGATTCAGGTAGAGTATTCCAGGCATTGACCGCTCAGTTGCTGAAGTCATATTTCCTGCAATCAAGTTTTGTGCAGTTTACCCTGAGTTTGTATCTATCGTATGTTTGTGTATTGTTGAGCTGGAGCTATTGTAAGCTGGAGTAGTCATTGATGGGTAGGACATTGTAATGGATAATTTTGTATACTGTGCTTAGTTCAGATTGAAGGCAACCTATTTCTAAGTTATCTAAGCCTAAAATTTCAAGTCTGGAGGCATAAGGTATTCTGTTGCAAGTAGAAGAGTGGAAGACTCTTCTTGTGAAATATTTCTGGACTGTCTCAGTTGTATTAAATGTCCAATATGCAGTGCCGATTCCAGACAAATGAGCTGTATTCAAGAATTGGTCTTGAAAATATTTTGTATGCTCTAGTTAGTAGTACTATATTACCGGAGAAAAAGCTTCACAGGATCAGGTTAACAACTCTTAATGCCTTTTTGGCAATGTTGTTACAGTGGGCTCTAGCACTTAGATCACTTGAGATGAGAACTCCTTGACAGAGGAGAGAGTCATATACAAGGTCTTGTTCATCCAGCTTGTTTTTTTATTTTTTTTATTTTTCTTGCCAGTATGTAAGACAGAGCATTTGTTTGCTGAGATTTGAAGTTGCCACTTGTTTGACCATTCTGACGCATTTTGAAACATTCTGCATCAGTGCCTGTTCTTCCTCTCTTTTTTGCAATTGTTTTTTGTTTGATAATTCGTTTGATTGAAGTAAACCTTCCTTCCATTACTGCGGAGAAGACACAATCTATTAATATTTCTATGGAAATGTAATCTTTTACTTTCTTGTGTTTACTCCAAATTGGCCAGTTCAGGTTGTGTCCAAATCATAATTCCAGCGATGTATTATATCATAGGTATGGCCCAGGTATGGATACATTTGATGGTGTTTCCATCATTCTTTTTATGACTAGCTTTTTTCTCACTTTTTGTATGTGTTGCTTAATAATCACATTTTAAACTTGTCCATGTCTGATATTATCTAAGTACCAGTTTAATGGCTCATGCTGGTTTGGCCATTTAGCACTAACAATAATATTTAGACTTATGTACTGCTTCATTGTGCTTTACAGCACTTTCTAAACAGTTTACAGAGTCAGCATATTGCCCCCAACAATCTGGGTCCTTATTTTACCGACCTCGGGAAGATGTGAGGCTGAGTCAACCTTGAGCTGGTGTTTTGCTTATTACTATCTGGATGGGTATAAAGCAGACAGAGCAACACCATAAAGCATCCATACAAAGTCTTTTTTATTGGTTCATCAGGCATCCTTATCAACTCACAGTTACGACGAGGTTCTTCTTAATGTCCAATCCTTTGCATATCTGCATTATGGTGTAGAAAGATAATAAACTCTCATCCCCAGGATGATTGAAGCAGCTGCATAGTAATGGATTCAGGCAAGAGTGAGGGAGCCTCCCGCAACTCAACAAGGGTCAATTTAGTGACCAATCAGGATTACAGATGTAACCACAAGACTTGGACTATATTTCTCCGGATACCTTAACTATATTTACCATGATGCATTCCCTTAAGGGAACAGCTCTCAATTCCTAATTAACTATTCCAAATCCCATTAACTCTAAACTGTCTGGACAGTACAGCTGGTCAGGATCAAACTTCTTGCAGTGGGCAGAGTTAGCTGGCAATACTGCATTCTAACCACTGTGCAACCATAGCTTCCTTGGCATTTCAATTTCATATACTGTTTTTGATTTTATCCCAAATTATTAAATATTAATAATATTGCATTATTGGCTTTCAGTGCCTTGGATTAATCTTGATATGTTGCCTATTGTTGTGTGCATAGAAGAAAATCTTGAAATGACCAGAAATGGGATTTTTAGGAGAAAGAACAAGCATGCTTAATTTGCAGAGATTAAGTGCAGAGAGAAATTGTAATAACTTGTGCCATAAGATATCTAGGAAAATTGTATTTTCCTATCCAGTTTAAACTAAATAATGAAACCAACATCCCACTTCACAATACCATTGTATTGAATTATTCAAGAATTGATGAGGTTAACATAATTGGACTGTACTTTATTCTCATTATTTCTGTGCAATTTATATATGCATCATGCTTCATGGTCATCTTAAAATGAAACTGCACATTCCAAATAAATTATGTCTGTATGTCAAATAATTTGAACAATATTCTAGTTAACCTGATATGTTTACATCTGAATAGTCATTTTGGTGACGATGATCACTAACTGTGCCATAATGTTATATAATAATATGAAGCAAGTGAATTGCTGCATGCAACAAGCAGATATTAAATGTAAAAATGTCAGGTGTGAAAGATTCACATAAGAAGGTCAAATTAAATTGATTTAATGCTACTCATGCCTATCACAGGAATATTCTCACCTGCTAAAATTTAAATAAATTTTCAATAGAATTAAGGGAGGTAGGACCTCCGCTTGTGGCCACATAAAGATTCCAGGGTGATCCCTGTTTTAACTCCACCCTCTGCTTTCCCTCCCCTACAAGACATTTTACAATCAAAAAGTGATTCGTACTGTTTGTTTAAAAAAAGACTTATAAAGTAATTTAAAAACTTAAAGTGTATTTGTTATGTACTATTGGGCAGGGTTTTTTTAAACTAAATTTTCAAGCACGAATGGTAATTAAGATTTACGATTTTTGAAAGAATAAAGCACACATTTTAAAGATCAAAACTAGACCTTCCTTTAAGTAAACATGGATGAAATTGTAAAGTAAATATTTTCATTCAAATGACAGCAAACACATGATGGGATTATCACCTCTTTGCAGCCTCTCAAAATAACTTGTCTAATATGATAAAAGCACTGATCCATGAGCACTGATTCACAATTTTAGTTCATTGTCAAATCAAATGAGAATCACAATTATTATTTGAATGCACAGTCTTAATGTTAGAGGTACACCTTGTTACATTTATCTTATACATTAAATTCCTATAAAAAGCTTTGTTAGTTGCATAGTTTAAATGAAGAGTTAAATGAACAGTGTCCTTTCATTAAAAATAAATATTTTGGTATTTATTATTTTTCTCTTTTTAAAATAAGTTTTCTCTGGGATATTTAAACTACCTATTTAATGGTTTTCACAGATTAAATATTTTCAAGCTTTACAATGTAGAAATACTGTGACATTTTGAAAGAGAGCATTTTGTAACAGAACAACTGTGTTGCTGTTTGTTAACAAATTATGTCTTTCTGTTATATTCTGTTACTATTAAGATATCTTGTTTTATAGTTGAAAGAAGAAGAAGGTATAACATTAATTACCGGATTAAAGAGCTTGGCACCCTTATTCCAAAGTCTAATGATCCGTGAGTTCACCTGTCATTTTTATCATTGTATTTTGAATTTAAATAAAAAAAAATGCAAAAAAAAAAGATGAAGCAGAATAGGAAACAGGAATTTTAGATATCATATTTAGTGTGGACATTTCATCCAAACTGGCAGATTGCTAGAGTCAATTCTTGTGTTAGATGATGGATAATTTCAGATTCCAGTTTATATATAATATATTGGTCCACACGGTAAGATATATTTTTAACGTGATACTTGTAATAGTATTCTTATAAGCTAAATGCCATTTTGAGGTAAGTATCTCCTTATTAACAGTGACAAATCATATTAGCCTAGATATACAAAGCACTTTCATATAGTATTTTATATAAAAGTCTGTTTTAGTTTGTTTTAATCATACAGGTTTTAAAATACGATATGGAATTGTTGCTAAAACTAAACTGTGATTTTGGTGTATTATTAACACTGAATATCAAAATTAGATAAAACCTTTTATTCAAATAAGAATAAAAGTATGCTCATTAGAAGATCAGATAAAAAGAGTTATAAATTTTAAATTATATTCAGAAATTTATGCTTAAATTGTCAGTAATATATGGTTCCTAGTTCATTAATGGAGAGTTCTACACATAGATTTTAATCAGAGTTAATAACAAAAGCATTTTTACTAAAAATATAAAGACTATAAAAGTAGAATCATGAATCTGCATTTAGATCTTACACAAAAAGGCACTTTATTACATTCTTTTGACACTTATTTTCATTCTGGGATTAATTTTAATATATAAGGGCTTTTTAACTATTCTATTAAAATTTCCATTCAGAAGCAATAATATCTAAGAGTGAATAATGGTCATGTAAATCATTATTTCATATTAATATAAAAGATTTTGTACATTTTTATGAATTTTGCTGACATGCACAATTGTGAAAAGGTTATCATTACTTTTTACAGCGATATGCGGTGGAATAAAGGAACTATTTTAAAGGCATCAGTGGAGTATATCAAGTGGTTACAGAAAGAACAACAGAAAGCTCAAGAATTAGAGCAGAGGCAGAAGAAATTAGAGCAAGCTAATAGACGACTGTTGCTACGAATTCAGGTTTGTAGAGAAAAATGCTAGTTCAAAGCCAACCTCTTCCTTTCTCCATCTTTTGATTTTGCTACAGCTTTTACATCATCAAACTGTATTCAATGATTATGAAACACATACACATAGATCTAAGAGGGGAAATCTATATTACCTGGAGACTTAAGATACACTTTGAAAAACATTCCTTACCTTGTTTTAGTTTGAGGTACATTGTCCAACATGAAATTAACCAGCACATAATATTCTGGTCATTTCCTATGATAGACTGTGATTGAGCTACATAATTTTTAATTGAGTAAGCTACGCGCACAGCTTCTAGATAGATTCCTGAATAGGTATTAGTATTTATTGCAAGGCAAAACCCATGGGCCTGTTTCATTTTCAGAGGTAAACAATACAACCAAAATCAAGTGAATAATCATCACCCACAATAATGCAGACAAGTCCCTGAAGTTTTCTTGGCAAGATTTTAGAAATAGTTTGCCATGGCTTAAATTAAATTAAAATTAAATAGACATGTATAGTACTGTGTTGTAAGCAGAGGTGGTATTCAGCAGGTTCTGACCAGTTCTGGAGAACCGGTAGCGGAAATTTTGAATAGTTCAGAGAACCGGCAAATATCACCTCTGACTGGGGATTTTAGAGGATCTTTCCTCTGCCACGCCCACCAAGCCACGCCCACAGAACCGGTAGTAAAAAAATTTGAATCCCACCATTGGTTGCAAGGTATGGTGATCTTAGGTAACAGAATATTAAAACTCTAGTAAAATTGATAGGACTTCCATGTCTAAATAACAGAACGCTAAAGAATACTCAGTGAAATTACAGGGTTTGAAAAGACGCTATCTAGAATATGCTTAACATGGTAAATAGATATTTACTGTAAACAATCATTGTTTCTATAAAAACAATCACAGTGCAACATGTGAAAATGTGGGCATTTAAAAATTCTGAGAAGCACACAACAAAACATGTATTGTTCCCCACTTTGATTGTTTTTGGTCCATTGAACTCAAGAACCCAGACAGTGGGAATTTGTGGAGAATTTCTAATAGAATATCTATTAGGATCATACTTCAACTGATTAGTTTTTCTGACACGAATTAAAAATGTGATCTTGATAATTTCAAATAATTTAATTTCTTTGGAAATGAACCTAATATGAGTTAAGCCCAGGCAATTGCCTCTATACTATCACTGCTTCCTTATAATTAAAAAGTCCTGCTAAACAGCTATATTAAGCGATCATTCTTTATTCATACATTAAATCTCCCTCATTTTCCCAGTATCCTATCTGACCTCTCTCTTCTTCATATGTCACCTGTATCATGGAGGATATTAAGAATTCATTCTACCAACAGAGTTGCCTCTACAAGCATAATAGGAAGACCATCTGATAATATTTTAGATTATTAAAATATTTATATTTTAATAATCTAAAATTAGTAAATTTAAAATTATTAATTTTTGTTATTAATATTGTTTATAATATTAATTTTGTTTACTACATTATACTATTTTAATATTTGTTATGTACACAGTATTGCTAGTTGGGTTAGTTTACAAATATTGAAAGATACATACCTACAGTTTTAATCAATTTCTTCTTTATGGAAACAAGACAGCTTGATTTATAAATGTTTAAAACTGATTTAATTCAATCAATTATAATGTATAAGTAAGGTAAGAAAATTTCATTAGCTTAGAAAGTGAAAGCAAAGGTTTACAATCTCATCTGTCACAAGTAATAAAAGATAAGTCTAGGTATTTAATATTTGTGGAAACTGAACCAAGGGAAGAAAAATGTTTTTGTTTTGCTTTGAAAATTTTGGAGAAAAATGGAATAAATGCAAGTTATTTTTAGCACTTTATACATATATTTAATTCAGCACTCATTATGGATAGTTATTCAGATATTGACTTCCTTCCTCCCTCCCTCCCTTCCCTCCTTCCCTCCCTCCCTCCTTCCTTCCTTCCTTCTTTCCTTCCTTCCTTCCTTCCTCCTCCCCTCTCTTCCTCTTTCTTTTTTCTTTCTTTCTCTCTTTTTCTTTCTGCTGCTGAGATATTAAAGTGAAAGTATACTTTGCTGAGAGAATAATTGTAACAATTGAATTTATTTTTAAGAAATATTTTATGGCAAATGCATGTGCAAAATGCTTAGCTTTAAAATCAAGCATTCTTCAATTTTGCTTATTTAAAGAAGCTGATAGAAAAAACATGATCCTGTAAACAGAAAGAATTGTCAATTTTATATATATGTATGTGTGTATGTGTACTCTGGATGCAGAAAGCACTGATTTCCCAGAAAATTTGTGAAGCTCAGATTACATATTTTGTCTCAAAGACAATGTATAAAGAACTTCCTTTTTCAGAATCTGAACCTCCCCCTACAACAGTTTTAATTTCTTCTAACCCTTTATTTTTATCATTCTATTATAAAATAATAATTTAATCATCATATTGTTTTTTGAACTTTTGGAAACGTAGTGATTTTGCACTAATATCATTTCTAAATGGGTATCTTGATTTCCAACCATAGATTAATTTCTTTGGCAACTTGGCCATTTTATGTATCATTACAAAATAAAGTGTTATGAAATATCTCATAATCTATTTTCCATTTTTTTAGAAGGAAAATACCCTAGAGGATTTTTTTTTTATTCCTGATTTGTTGGTCCTGAACTGGAACGGAAGCATTTATATTTGTGCTTGAAACTTAGACTCTGAAATCATACCAGGAGTCCATGGTTCATCATTATAGCTATTATGTAGTCTTTATATGGCTTTATAATGACATACAAAACTAGGCTTGCTGCATTAGTATGTTACATTTCAAGCATACTATCAGACTAGATTTCAGAACTGCACCATTTATACTACTGTGATGCGTAGAATCCCTATAATTTCTTTTTAAATCCAGCTCTTTAAATATTTTGTTTTCTAACACAGGAGCTAGAAATGCAAGCACATGCCCATGGACTACCAATCATGTCTTCAGTCAGTGTGGTTGACTTAACATCCAGGGTCATGAGACAACAGGCATATCCAGAAGAGAATTCAATAGACTATATTCAACATCTAGCCATGGCTCATGAACAACATGCTGATCTACATGACCCAGCTGCAGCCTTTTCTGATCCACTCTCCCATTTTACAGACTTGTCTTTTAGCGCTGCCTTAAAAGAACAGAGACTAGAAGAAATATTACTGGATGATACAATATCGCCACTTGGGATAGACCCTCTATTATCTTCTGTGTCTCCTGCTGTATCAAAAGGAAGCAGCCGAAGAAGCAGTTGCAGTTCAGGTGATAGTGATGATATGTAACATACAAAAACATTCCATAGATAGAATAAAAGGAATTCTCCCTTGATTTGCTGGTGCTATATTTATGTTACTGCTTATTTCAACTTAATCAGGTTGATTGCTGACATAATCTGTTTTGGAAAGGGTTGAGTATGAAATAAAAAATAAGAAGAAAATTTTCCAATTTTGTAGAAAGTAGAAAGATTTCACTCTCAGGCAAGGGGGTGGCACACATTTTCAAGGAGAACATTGCTTTTCATGCACACAGGGCATCTTAATTTATTCATTACAAAGTCTCTGAATCATGGAAGGAAGTTTGAGATAACCCTGTGCATGGAAGTTAATATCAAGAAGGCCCATTGTACGTTTTTATGTAGAAATATGTGTAAAATCTACTTATTTCCATGACTTTCTTATTTGGAAGTGATGACTCAAACCATCAGACGTTTTGTATCATTCTTATTTATTTACCAGGAATGATGTACATATTGTATTGAAGCATATTGATGTTAGAGAATGTTGGGGTCAACGGTAGCCCATTGAATATCAATCTAAAACTAGAAGTATCTGTTCTAGTAGTTCAATACAACTATAGTTCAAGGATGCTTGAACTATTGAAAAAGAGAAGTAGGACCCTAAAATAGATATTTGAAATAGGATATCTAAAATAGATATCTGGAAATTATTCTACGTATCATACTGCATCCATAATAGCTTACAAGGATTCAAGTTCAGAGGGTTTACTTCACATCCGGGAATTTTTGACATTGATCATGAAAATATTTCCTACCAATTTACATTTTTTATTCACCAGGAATGAATCCTAGCAGGTTCACAGCATAGAAAGTGTAAATTAGGGATGTAAAACTGTACTGCATGTGGGAAGACATCTCGATTTTATATAATTGGACTGCCCTATTCCCCATAAACAAGGTATAGTGCCCAGCAGTATCACTAGAAGGTGAATTATATGATTACAAATTGGTGTACTTTGTCCCAGGGCATTTTGGGAATAAAACAACCCAGTGATTTTAAGAAGTCCAGGCCATATATAAACAAAGGCCTAGATTGATGCAGACTAATACTTAAAGATAGTAAAAAAACTATTATGAATATTAATTGTTCCAATCATTGAATAATGGGCATTTTATTTGAATGGAGAAATTGTAATACAGGAATGTAACTATTGGAAACTATACCCCATTAAAGTCAGGAAAATGTTGTGGAATTCATTGTGAATATTATTTGAAATGAAATATCAATGTTACATATGAAAAAGGAGTAGATGGATAGATAGGAATCTAGGTCAAAGAGATTGAAGAACTCAGAATTTTTGCCACTGGAGTGGTTCATATATACCACACACACAGGAAACATCAGTTTGTTTAGAATTCCTTTTGCTTCTCCCTGTGGTCACTAATCACAGCACTGAAATATATTAACTCTAAGAAATGCAGCATGGTGTAATTTTATTTCTAATATATTTAAATGGTATTACTATGTTATTATTATCCAGCATTTTGCAAGGAAATTATTGTAAGAGGAATCCCATGGTATAGATGTGCAATTTCATTCTACAGAAAAGATTTACCATCCAAAGGTGAAACTAGTTGACATTGGGATAACCTTTGAAAATTGGTTTAAGGATGTGCTTTATAGTGGGAATGCTTTTGTAATAGATGTCCACAAAACATAGATTGATGGAAAAAAAAGGAAGTTTAGCAGTAAGAGGCATGGGTTACCTCATTTTTGGTATATGTTATCCTGGAAAATAGCATGAAATTTTGATCCAAAAAAAGAAACATACAACAAAGTAGAACTGCCAAAGAATCTAGGCAGCTTCAAAATAACCTTCTGTTGGACACTTTCCTAATGAATATATTGAACTTAAATGGATTATACATCCATTATAAGTTAGATTCTATTGAGGTACTTGTTATTTGTTTTTTTTTTAAATCTTGCATCTTCATCTGCAGTATAATTTTATTGATGATGTTACAATATACATGCATTCATGTTTTAAATCTCAATTTTAATATTTTAACAACGGAACTTGTATATTTTACGCCTCTCTCTCTCTCTCCTCTAAAAAAATAAATGCACTTCATGCAAAGAAGACATTGGAGCAATTTGCACAGTGCCTTCTCTCTATTTTTCTCTATCTCTGTGCCTGTCTCTTTTCTCTATCAGAGAGAAGGAGAGGGAGGGAGGAGAGAGAGAGAGGGAGGGAGAGAGAGAACTGTGCAAATCACTCTGCCTTTTCTGCATGAAGTGCATTTATTCTTTACCAATATTTGAAATATAGGATCAAGTATTGAAAGATCTTTATTGTGTCCTTTATGCAAAGAAGTTAGGATTTGCCTTCTTACTGTGTTCTCATACATGGGGAAGAGAGGTAGGCTAAATGAATATTTGTTCAAATGTGTTTGAAAAGTAACTCAAAAGCTTTCAAAAGAACTTAGTCAAGACTCAATAATAGGTATGTACTTTCCATGTGGTGAAGATCCTCGGAATTTACAACTAAATTATTCATTGGAACAGGAACTTTGGATATTTTTTATCTCTTTTTTCCTAGTAAGGGATATTCAAAATTCTCTAATTCCGTTTAATCAGAATGAACAGTAAAATTAAGAAAAAGAATTGAAATATTGCTCTTATTTAATTCATACAGTAAATGTAGGTACTCATGAGATAAAATACAAACCTAAGCCCTAAGGTATCTTAGAGAAGAGATAAGATTCTACATAAGCTGAAAAAATGAAAAAGAAAAAAATTGCTATGGCTTTATATTACTGTAAATGACTGACAATAATTCCATTGCTTAATATTAAGAACACTGTTATATAACATTTGATTATAACAGAGCTGTGTTTATAAAAAAGAAAATTATTGTAATTTAAAATTATGTGAAGTCTTGTAGATCATTTGCATTTACTGTTACTGTTATAAATAATTGTTATTTTCATAACAATTACTATTTTTAATATTAATACAATCACTTGTTTTAAGCAACTGCATGCAAAAGAATATGCTTTTTTACCAATTTTTTATTGAAGTAGTTTTAATACATGCTGATATTTTATTTATTTAAAGTATGCAATTACAACTTAAGTAAATAGATCTTTTTATAACTTGAATGAAGTCAGAATGGCACTAAGCAATAACCAGTAACACATAATAATAATAATACTAGTTATGTTCTTTACTGAGGAGACTATGTTGAACAATAAATACACAATGCCATTCTAAAACCTCATGGTCATATTGTTATGTACTATGTCCCTTAATATAATCCTGTGGTTGGTTGGTTTGTTAGTTTTTTGTTTTATTCATGTTCTTAAAGTTTTGGAAACAATTTAAAATGCTGTAGTAATTGCTGGCAGGCAAGATGATACTGAATAATTAATAAAGAAGCTATACCAACCTTTTAAGTATATTAAAACTTCCTCCTCAGACAGTTTAAGAGAAATAGAATATTTTATCTCAGCAAGCAATACACTGAAAATCATTGATAATTACAAAACATTGTGTCATTCAAAAGATATCCATGTTTCATGAATTTAAGAAAGAATTTTAGCATTTAAAATTCTCAATACTAAGTGTGTGCTTTTCTAGAATATATTTAAAAGATTATACATATGATAGAATGGTACATTGTTATTAAATAGAATACAGTGCTAGCAATAGCTTTGTAGCAATTTGGCATATTTTAAAATTCACAGTCTTTAAAAAGGCTATTTAACATGGCATATGAGTGTACATATACTGATTTATTTGCTTTGGATTTATTTAATTATAACTCTTTTAATTATTTTGTTGTACACAGTGGGACTAATTAACACTTGTAATTCAATTAATTTTGAATTTGATGAACTAGAAAAGGAAATTTAACATGGGAACTGATGCAAAAGCTTTAGTATGTTTGAAGTCACAGAATAAGCAAAATTGGGTCACTCTGTTAATTCAGTTAAATAGCATGAGAAAATGGAATCATAATATACAGATTACAAAAACACAGTCTGCTATCTACTTAATTAGAGACAATGACATTAACAAAAGACTTCCAATCAAACTCAGTGTCAGCATCATTTGTATGGAAAGACAATGTCGATTAGAAGCAAACTTGGGGAGATTTGATGCTAATCAGTGTCAAGTCTGCCAGTCTAATCAAGGATGCACCAGTTGTGGAGTATGGTAAGTAATGTTGGTAAATCACTGATACCCATCAACTTAAATCTACATCAGTTTCATTAATTGGCAACTACAAGACAAGTGTCGAATGCTCAGGATAGCAAGGATTCTGATACGATCCACCACACTGTGGTTAAGTATATGATTCATGTAATAAGAAAAAAGTGCCTGCAGGCTATTGTTCCTAGCATGGATTAAAATTTGCATATTGCCTCTCCTTATGTCAAAACATCTGGTGTCTGCAAATGCTAACATTTCGTTAAAAAGTTTCATGAGCAAGGAAAAGTAGCCTGGAAATATTGCATGTGACTCATTCAAGCATTATAATTGAATAAGAGGCACGGCTAGGGAGAGAAAGGCTGATGGAAAACAACTGTATAGGGAGAAATATGGGAGGGTATATATTGTAAAGAGACAGGAACAATATTCATATTATACAAACATTTTTTTTCCAGGTGTCATTAAAAATGACAATTATTCTGATTGAAGTTAGCTGTGATGCTAGAATGTCACTATTAAGATAATACTATATTAATTTCTATCTGGAATGGAGATAAGGAGAATGCTTTATGCAGCTGACGTTCTTAATACAATTTTTTTAAAAATATCACTATTATTCTTTATATACCATTGCATATCTTTCTAAACATACATTTGTCCATATATTATGAGATGCAGTAAAACGAGTGAATATAATTTAAACATTCCTCTTAGTGATTTGTATGGCTCCGAGATTGTACTAGGTATTAGAAGTTTGCTAATGTTTGCGGAAGGGATGCGGTGGCTCAGTGGCTAAGATGCTGAGCTTGTCGATCAGAAAGGTTGGCAGTTTGAATCCCTAGCACCGTGTAATGGAGTGAGCTCCCACTATTTGTCCCAGCTTCTGCCAACCTAGCAGTTCGAAAGCATGTAAAAATGCAAGTAGAAAAATAGGGACCCCTTTGGTGGGAAGGTAACAGCGTTCCGAGCACCTTCGGCGTTTAGTCATGCCAGCCACATGACCATGGAGACGTCTTCGGACAGTGCTGGCTCTTTGGTTTTGTAATGGAGATGAGCACTGCCCCCTAGAGCCGGAAAGGAATAGCACGTATGTACATGGGGAACCTTTACTTTTTTAATGTTTGCAGATGTGAGTATATAGCTAACCTTTTCTGTAAGCTCAGGCATGGAAATACCTGGTTAGGGCTTGAAGGGAGGAATTTTTTTTTGAGAATTCAAAGATAACTAGATTGAGAAGTTCAAAAAAGTATACTAGAAGAAGACAATAGCAAATCACTTCCACGATTTTGCCAAGAAAACTGCTTGGATGAATTGAACTCAGACTGATTCAATATTATCTATGATATTTGTACCTTACAAAAAAGTGCGCAAAAGGTTTTTTGAATGTCTTAATGATAAATATCATACAGGTTTTACATTCACAGGGAGTCAAGAAATTCCTACCTGTCAGGCTGCAGAACTTTTCCCATTCAATCAACCAAAATGAACTTCTGAAAACGTATCAAAAGGAATCCTTTATTGAGATGAGACAATTCATGTAGGAGTCAAAAACAGCATCTAAGGTCTCTCAGGCATGCAGAGATAGATAACGGAGTTTAAAATGCCTCCCCTTATCCTGATGTGTATTTAGTAAAACAAAGAGCCAACATGTTAATTCCACCCCACCCTCTTTTTAGAACGATCTTTTCCAGAGTTTGCCAGGACACATCTCACTGTGGAATTTTTATGGTCTCTTCATCTCCTGGCTGTCTCTCTCAGAGGTGATAGGTTCTGTCCATCTGGGTTTCATCCCTACATTGTATCATGTGTAGGTTATACAAATTCGATATAAGATTAAATATATTCAGGTTACATCAAGAAGGATATCTTTATCAGTCTCCCCTCCCCCCCCCCCTTTTCTTCTTCCATTGAAGAAATGACAGATACCGCAGTGGCAAGTTTTGGAAAAGACCCCCACCCCAGGGAAGTTTTCAAACCCCAAACCACCATGACTCCAAGAACGTCTGGTTGCTTTAAGTGTGGAAAGGAGGGACACCGCGCAGCAGAATGCCATTCGAAAACCCCTGAATTAGGGGGGAAAACCTGGAACATCCAGCCCTCAAGGAGAAGAGACTGGCCTGAGTGGCTGAGTAGCTGTGGGATTCTGATCCTCCCACAACCCAGAGGAAGAATCCCCAATGCTCCAAGGGGACACAAAACAGATCTGACACTACCTTTCTCAATGTGGCTATAAAAGATTTCATTGCATATTTCGTATTTACTAACCTGCAGAGTCTTCAAAAAAGCAGTGCTGACATGCATTTTATATTTCACATTCAATACACCATGTTTGTTTATATATTTCTAAGCAACCCTAATCAGTTGCAATAGGCCATGAAGAAAAAGAAATCAGAAAAAGCGAATCATCCAATAAATAATATCCGTAACTTATATACTCAAGATGATGTCCCTCAATCATTCATTTTGAGTCGAACATAGATTGGAATACAGTATGTTTAAGTTCCTTGTGAAATGCAATAAAAGTTTAGAAGTTTAGAATGAATGAGCTGGAAGGGACCTTGGAGGTCTTCTAGTCTAGTCCCCTGCTCAATCAAGAGAACATATACTATTTCAGATAAGTGACTGTCTAGAATCTTCCTAAAAGTTATGGAGTATCCACGATTTCTGGAGGCAAAACAAACGGGCAAAGCATATCTTTTGGAGAATTGTGTCCCAATAGGCTTATCAGAGAAGGCATCTATCTACTTCTTCAGGCTTGGGAGATATTTTAGCAGGCCATCTCTAAATAGGTAAGGTGGTACCTGTGGAACCTAATTCTGTACCATTAAAGGCTTTACAAGTGATAACCATCATTTGAACTGAACTGAGAAATCTACTGGGATCCACTGGATGACTTAAGAATTGCTATTGATGCAGTTGTCCTGTCAGCCATTCTGGCCATTGCATTCTGGTCCAATTGTATCTTCTAAATTGTCTTCTGAAGAATTCAGTGGGCACTTGGCTATCCTACAGTTGTACAGTTTGATTCAATGTATGTGAAAGTTGTGTAGCCAGATCCACATACAAATATATTTGATTGGATTAAAGTTGAGTTCTGAAAAAAAAAATCATACTTCTTATCTGTACATAAATTCCTTATTGATCTTGTTTTGCATCTGTAAAGAGCAGAGTCTGCAAGTATAGTCCTTTTTTCAACGTTGTATTTTTTTGCTAATAGGATAGGATTAAATTGTTTAATCTTGTTCCATTCTTGTTCCATTCTTATGACTCATTTTCCTTGGAAATGAGAAAATCAGTTGCTTCTTGGACTGAAATGGGTGCCATATAAATGCAAAAATAAATAAATAAGAGTAGCAGGAGAAACCATAATGTCTCTATCTCTTCCTTAAAATTAGTGATGAAAATTAGCATTTCCATCAAAGCTTTCCATCATTCATATCAGGATAGGTTTCTAACTTCCCTAAACTTAATTTTTGTTGGTATCACTTGTAAAAGAGTCTGCATTTTTTTGGTACCTTTCAATATACCATTTTGAAATGTAAGTATTTGTCAAGACACAATATTTAAATAAATGGAAAATATCCATTTAGTTCTGATAAAGATTCGTATGTAGGAAGTATGGCTAATTTATGGCAGAGGCAGAGATTTTCATTTAATTGTAATTCTTTCGTTTTCTTCATCGTTTACTTTTTAGAAACCTTTGCATATATGTAATGAAAATCTGTAGTCTTGCAGCTTTCAGGCTAATTAACTAGTTCTCCTGTAGCATCTGATTTTGGTTTGAAACACCTGGTATACAGGAAATCAACTGGTGAAAATATCTTTATGCATGAGTCAGAAAATTCCAAGCAGTTCTTCACCCTCCTGAAAGCAGCAGGACTTCTCTTAAAGTAGTTGTCCACAACTATTACTTTCTATACTTCCTAATAAACAAAATCCTAGCATCCTCCAGATCAGCTGATTTATCCTAAAGCACTTTTAATTTTTTTTTAAAAAAGACCAGCTGTTAGAAAAATCCTGCACTTTCTTACCAACATAAAACAACAAAGAAATCGTATAGCTCCACCCCATTCTATAATGTTAATAGTAAATGAAGCTTGAAAATTGAGAACTGTAGTTTGAAAGAAATCTGTAGTCAATGTTTGCTTGAGCTTGAATATGGATCTACACAGAATCCATGGCCTTAATAAAAAAGGTTTTAAACTGTCTAAAGAACTGGTATTTTTTCCAGTACTCAGACAGAAAGGCTAGAATTATGTGCATGGCCAAAATTTTTTCAGTTTGTGTTACAAGCCTATTCCAACCCATGCTGTTGAAACCATAACAATTCATGACTTAATTGTGTTGCTCAACTTTTGACAACTATGGATCAGTACCCATATATATATGGACACATTGTCAGACAAGTTGCAGCCTTAAGTAAAAAAAAAATCAAGATGGATTCTCTCCTATTTACAAATTAGGGTACTTTCTCAAAAGATTCCTACATAATAGGATTGCAGCTCTAGAGACTAAGACATTTTGCAAGTAAAATTACAGAATTTTAACAATTATCAAAGTTATTTCAGATTCAGAATGTGGGTGAAAAACCATGAAATAGTGTGATTTTTAAATATGGCATCTCACAATTATGTTATATGGCAATAGAATAGAAACAATATTTTACTGATTATGATTCATTAATAGCTCCAGTTAATATACATTTTACTGTTGAAAAGCATACTACAATACATGTTTTTGAAATTAAAATAAGACTGGGAAAATGTCATCATCTGAATTCTAAATCCAAAATTTATCCGAAAGTTATTTTTGATGGTATGTTAATATCAATTCTACTTGAAAAAAAATCTAATTAGTGACTTTTCTAAACAAGTTTTCACTTCTGCATTACTAGAGTTTTTCACACACAAACCCTTGCTGACTTTTTCCCCTCCCTTTCTTCTCTGTTTTGCCAGGTTTAATAACATAAATAAGATGTATATCAGTGAAAATAAGTCATTCTGATATGGAAACTGAAAACATCCCAATGGCGTTTTGATGTCTCCTTCATTTAGTATTTACCTGTAGGCATATGTGAATTCTTTCCATTGAGATGATATCTAGATACAATTTATGGAATGACACTAATGCAGGCATTCTATCTTAAACTCACAAAACTCAGATATTCTCTTAATTTTACTCTAAGGAATTTTAAATTGACTCTGTTAAAGCCAAGGTTATTTGCCTTGGGGATGCCTAATGGAAGGAGCATTATAGTACTGTCCACAAATAGGTATCTTGAGAGATCCAAGCCCATGGTACTTCATTGACAGTTAATAGATTGCACTATTGCTGTAGCACAGTGATCTCCAAGGCCAAGGGTCATACCTTCCCCGTAATATTTAAATAAAGATACTTGACTACAGCAGAAAACAGCATATCGCCGGTTATAGCTCCTGCTCAATTTCCAAAAACCTTTACAAAGTCATGCTAATTCCTGGCCTCTTTAGAATGCAAGATAACCTTTCATAAATCTATCTTTTCCAGGTGTCCTTGGAAATGACAGTTATAAAACTACAAATGATTTGTAATGCAAAAAAGGGAATGGCAGACTTCGAGATTACTTCTCCATGTACTAAAATGACTGAAGACTGTAACTAAACAAGGTTCAAAATACATTAATGGGAAGCTGATGAAACAGTTTTGGACTGTTTACAAAGATATTTAAGGGCTACTGTTGTGAAGAGAAGAGAGAGGCTTTGAACTGTTTTTATAAAATTAGGATCGGTCTTAGGATTCTGCAGCAGAACTGCTGTGAATCCTGCTAAACAGTTATATACAGCAAGTGGAGTATTATCTTTTCTCAAGCTCCAAGAATTTAAAATGGATTATCTCTTCTGATTTTCTTTTTGTTTCTGTACATACTGAAATGAATATATCATTCTTGCAAATGTTTTCCAGCATTTACCATTTTCAAATTGAAAAATGCCCTTTTGATCATACTGTTACCTCATATATATAGTTTTGTTTTTTTTTCCTTTTAACATAGCAAAACAAAACCTCATCGAAAGCATTTGTGATACAACATGCAATAGTTAACTCAGACGTTACTTTCAAATAAGATAAATTCCACTGATTCCAAAGCAGTCCAAGTAATTGATGTCATTTGATGTACATTTGTATAATTCTATAATTTATGACATTGTCATTTGCATAATTGACAAAAATGTAATTAGATCAGTTTTATAACTATACAAATTACTTTGTACAAATGAAGTTAAATCTGTCGAACACATGAATTCAGATTTAAAGAACATTCCAATTTATTAGATATCTCTTCCCTCAAATTAAGGTTCTATTGTGTATACATGTTTGCCCAAATTTTTGAGTTGTATTTTATATAAAATATAAAAAAATACTTTGTTACCCAAAGCAATAAAACTAGGGACTAGGCATGATATGATAGCAGTGTTCCAATATATAAGGGGCTGCCACAAAGAAGAGGGGGTCAACCTATTCTATTCAACCTATTCAACCGCACCAAACTTGATTGCCGGAAATATCACTTCAGCAACAGAGTGGTCAATGTCTGGAATACTCTACCTGACTCTGTGGTTTCTTCCACAAACCCCAAAAACTTTAATCTTAGCCTGTCTACTATTGACCTCACCCCTTTCCTAAGAGGTCTGTAGGGGGCGTGCATAAGCGCACCAACGTGCCTACCGTCCCTGTCCTATTGCTTTTTTTAAAAATTTTTCTTATATGTATCCATTTCATGTATTCATAACAATGTATATACTTATACCTATTATCTTGTAAGCAATTGACAAATCAAATAAATTCTAAATTCTCCAAGCACCTGAAGGCAGGACAAGAAGCAATGGATGGAAATTAATCAAGGACAGAAGCAACATAAAATGAAGGAGAAATTTCCTAACAGAATAACTAATCAGTGGAATGATTTGCCTATGGAAGTTGTGGGTGCTCCATCATTGGAGGTTTTAAGAAGAAATTGAACAACCATTTGTCTGAAATGGTATAAGGTTTCTTGCTTGAACAAGGGCCTCGACTAGAAGACCTCCAAGGTTGCATAAACTCTGTTGTTCTGTTAAAAGAGGAAGTAAAGGAGATTTCATATAAAAAGAGAATATTTTGTATGCAAAGGTATTTTACATTCTTCTGTATATTTTGGATCTGTAAATTAGCAGATCCACCTAAAAAATATGGTGAATCCCTTTTTTCTCTATCCCACTGGCAAGAAATATAATTAGGGAAAAGTACAGGGATGGATTCTATCAGTTCGCATCTATTTCTTGAACTGGTTGTTAACATTCTAAGCAGTTTGGAGAACTGGTTGTTAAAAGAAATTACTGGCCTAATCCTGCAAGGAAGGCAGGAAGGAAACATTCTGGTGTTGCTTACAGAAACTGCCTCACCGTTAACCCTTATTACATTCTTTGCAGGACTAGACTTCCTGCCTCAAGAACTTCTCTGGAGTTTTTTTCCGCTCCTTTGCTGGTACTTTGCTTGTGTGGAGTGACCATTCAAAGTTACAATGGCACTGAAAAAAGTGACTGATGACCATTTTTTACACTTATGACTGTTGCAGCATCCCAACAGTCATGAGAGGCCAGGCGAGGAGATGTGTATCTTGATGTGAGTGAAATTGAGTTGGCCACACCCACCAACTAAGACACGCCCACAGAACTGGTTGTTAAAAAATTTAAATTCTACCCTGGAAGAGTAGTAGCTGAATGGTAGCATGGGATCTTTTTAGAAGCAGGGGCTGTAAGTTTTCTGTGTGAATTCCTTATTTGCTACTCAAAATGAATAGTATTTGATGAGTAGCGGTCCATTTTTTTGTAAAAAAACTTTTGTGTATCATGGAAGAATTAGCACCATCAACTAGAAGCTTTACATTAGAGAAACAAACTCTGCTGACATGACTTAAACCAAAGAAACTTAAAATGTTATGTCTTCTTGAAATTTCTTGTCCATTCAACTAAATCAGCAATACAAGCTTTTGTTACACTATCTTTTGAAATATGAATAAGGAGAATCTAGAAGATTTGGCGTCTGGAAGATTTGATGTTTTTGTCAAAGTGATGATAGTAGCATCACGCCATGCACTCCATCCCTTTCAAAGCTGTGTATTATGTCATGATGCCGGTTTAAAATTGCCCCAAGCTTACATCAAGATATGCAACAATCAGTTGTGGATGTGGTCCAGTCTTCTTTTATTCTTTGACTGTCATTTGAATACAATTGGCATTGGAAGGCCTTCAGTGAAAATGGAGTTTATTGTTTCATCTTTTTAACTATTTTATTTATTTATTTATTTAATTAAACTTTTATACCGCTCCCTCTCCCAAAAAGGGACTCGGGGCGGTGTACAGCCTACTAAAAACACATAATAAATACTCAATAAATACAATTAAAATAAATTAAACCAAATTGATCCGGCTGTCTAACCCAAAAATAGAGTTAAAAATTAAAAACTAATAAAACCCCGATTAAAATTAAGTTAAAAAACTAAAAATACAGTTACTGGGCCAGGCCAGCCTGTTGAAAAAATAGGGTTTTCACTGCGCGCCGGAAGGTCAGAATATCCGTCATAGCCCGTATCTCCGGGGGGAGATCATTCCAAAGGGAGGGGGCTCCCACAGAGAAAGCCCGAACCCTCGGGGCCGTCAACCGACAACGGCCGGGCGGCGGTACCCCGAGGAGGGCAACCCTGTGGGAGCGTACTGGGCGGCGGGAGGTTGATGATGGCAGCAGGCGGTCCCGTAAGTACCCAGGTCCCGAGCCATGGAGCACTTTAAATACTGTCAGTACCACCTTGAATCGAATCCGGAAGGCTACAGGAAGCCAGTGCAGCCTGCGGAGAAGCGGTGTAACGTGGGAGCTCCGAGGAGCACCCACGATCACCCGCGCGGCTGCATTCTGGACCAGCTGCAGCCTCCGGAGACTCTTCAAGGGGAGCCCCATGTAGAGAGCATTGCAATAATCCAGGCGGGAGATGACGAGGGCGGAAGTGACTGTGCGAAGTGCGCCCAGATCCAGAAAGGGCCGCAACTGGTAAATCAGACGAATCTGATAGAAAGCCCCCCTGGCGACGGCTGCAATATGTTCTTCTAAAGACAGCCGTACGTCCAGGAGGACACCCAAGTTGCGCGCCCTTTCCACGGGGGTCAAGACCTCTCCCCCCACGGCCAGCGAAGGAACCAGCTGACTGTATCTGGGCGCAGGAAACCACAGCCACTCGGTTTTGGTCGGGTTGAGACGAAGCCTGTTACGACCCATCCAACTCCGCACGGCCTCCAGGCATCGGGACATCACTTCGACGGCTTCGTTGGGGTGGCCCGGGGTGGAGATGTACAGCTGAGTATCGTCAGCGTACTGATGGAACTCCACCCCGAAGCCACGGATGACCTCACCCAGCGGCTTTACATAAATGTTGAACAGCAGGGGCGAGAGCACCGACCCCTGAGGCACCCCACATCGTAGGGGCCTCGGGGCCGATCTCTGCCCCCCCGTCAACACAAATTGCGAGCGGTCGGAGAGGAAGGAGGCAAACCACCGCAACACGGTGCCTCCCACCCCCAACCCCTCCAACCGCTGCAATAGGATACTGTGGTCGACAGTATCAAAAGCCGCTGAGAGATCTAACAGGACCAGGACAGAGGAACAACCCCTGTCCCGGGCCCTCCAGAGGTCATCCACCAACGCGACCAACGCCGTCTCCGTGCTGTGCCCGGGCCTGAAGCCCGATTGGAGGGGGTCAAGATAACTCGCTTCATCCAGGTACTGCGGGAACTGACGTGCCACCACATTCTCAACAACCTTCGCAACAAAGCGAAGGTTGGAGACAGGACGATAGTTAGATAACAATGCTGGGTCCAGGGACGGTTTCTTGAGGAGGGGCCGCACCACCGCCTCTTTCAAGGCGGCAGGTAACAGCCCCTCTCTCAAGGAAGCGTTTATAATACCCTGGAACCAGCCTCGTGTCACCTCCCGAGTGGCCAAGACCAGCCAGGAGGGGCACGGGTCCAGCAAACAGGTGGTGGCATTCAGTCCCCCCAGTATCCTGTCCACGTCCTCCACAGTAACAGGATCGAACTCAACCCAATTGACCGCACCGATATCCACCCCCGCCCCCCCGCCCGGAGATGCCCAGTCGGAGTCCAGCTCTTCCCGGATCTGAGCGATTTTGTCCTGCAGAAACCTAGAAAACTCCTCAGCCCGTCCCTGCAAGGGGTCCTCCCGCGCTCCTACCTCCAGTAGAGAGCGGGTCACCCTAAACAGGGCGGCTGGGCGGTTTTCCGCGGACGCAATAAGGGTGGAGAGGTAAGATCTCCTCGCCATCCTTATCGCCACTAAATACGTCTTAATATAAGATCGTAATAGTGTTCGGTCGGACCCAGAGCGGCTGGCCCTCCAACTGCTCTCTAGGCGTCTTTTCCGACGCTTCATCTCCCTTAGCTCCTCAGAAAACCAAGGAGCCACTTGGGATCGGCATCGGGTCAGAGGCCGCAAGGGCACGACTCGGTCGAGGGCCCCAGCAGCCACCCTATCCCAGGTGGCGACCAAGCCCTCAACCGAGTCGTGTGTGTGAGCTTCGGGAAATGGCCCAAGCTCCGTCAGGAACCTATCAGGATCCATCAGGCGCCTGGGGCGGTACCATTTTAATGGTCCCGCCTCCCTGCGGTCAGGGGGTGCGGAACGGAAGTCGAGCTTCAGGAGCGAGTGATCCGACCATGACAGGGGTTCTATGACTATATCCCCCATACCCAGATCACTCTGCCACTGATCAGAGACGAAAACCAGATCCAAGGTATGACCTCCCACGTGAGTAGAGTCCCGAATTAACTGGGTCAGGCCCATGGCCATCATGGAAGCCATGAACTCTTGAGCAATCCCCAAGGTACCGCCAGCAGATGGCAGGTTGAAATCCCCCATGACCATAAGCCTGGGGGTCCCAACCGCCACGCCAGCTATGACCTCAAGGAGCTCAAGCAGGGCTGCTGTCGCATAGCAGGGAGCCAGGTATGCGACCAGCAAGCCCACCTGAACCTTGGGACCGAACTTCACGAAAAGGAGCTCACACCCGGTCATCTGAGATACAGTGGCCTCCCTCGGACACAGATCCTCCTTAATAACTACCGCAACCCCCCCTCCCCTCCCCTGGGCCCTCGGCCGATGGAAAACCCGAAACCCGGCTGGGCACATCTCCACCAGAGGGACTCCCCCCTCCTGGCCCAGCCAGGTTTCGGTAACTCCCACCAGGTCCGCGCCCCCCTCACAAATCAAATCATGGATGAGAGGGGCTTTATTAACAACGGACCTGGCGTTACACAACATCAGCCTAAGGCCCAGGGCCCGATTGCTCAGACCCCCTGGGGAACGGGAGATGACAAGGGGGTCGGAGCGCGCCACAGCAAGCAAACAGCGAGGGTGCGCTCCCAACACAGAATATGGCCCCCTATAACCGCCAAATCTGCCCCTCCCGCTCACCGTAACAATAGATTTAATTCCACCCTCCCCGGTGACCCCCCCCATCCTCAATACGGTCCTGTCCGGACTCTGACTCTCCCGGCCACGCCCAACCCCCGGCCTGGACCCAGCCTCCGGCGAGTTGTCCCCCAACTCCCGCCCGGGCCTTCCTAACCCCCTTAAAAACCTAACTAAAAATTTCTTAAGACACCCCTCCCTCCCGCACTTAAAACCCCACCATCTCTCCGGATCCCACAATCCGTCCTTGAGATGGGCCTCCGAGAGAGCAGAGGGCCATTGCTGAGATAGGGGGACATATCTCAGGGCCCAGAGATCATTTCTGGTATAAAATAGCGTCCCGGCCTGAGTCCTCTGATAAAAATGATGGAGATGATAAAAATGACCCCGACCAAGCTGAGAACTAGCCGGCCGGGGCCCGAGTCCAGGTTGAGGGCGTTCAGCGCACCGCCGATTGGACGAAGAGGAGGAGAATAACTTCAACCGCAGCAGCGGTCCTCCAGTCCCAGCTCCAACTCCAACGGCCGCCTGCCGGTCACGCCACGGGCTACCGGGACCAGCACCAGACCCAGAACCACACCATGGCCCTGGAGGTCGATGATCTTCCAGCCGCCTCGGTTCTGCCCGCAGCGTCCATCCTCTAGCCGCTCGAGTCGTGGCTCGTACACCAGCTTCGGCTGGGGCCCCTGCAAAGGCCCCAGCCCCGGCCCCGGCGATAGTCCCACAGCCAGGCCGCCCTGGCTCCGCCCATGGCGGCCGACCCTCAGCCGCTCGAGCCGCCCTTCCAACTTCGGCTGGGGCCCTCATAACGGCCCCAGCCCTGGTCTCGACCCCGGCGGCGGTCCCATAGCCACGCCGCCAGTCTCCAGCCGCTCCAGCCTCCAGCTGCCAGCCTCCAGCCGCTCCAGCCATCCCAGGAACTTCGGCCTCGCATGGCCACACCGCCGGCCGCCAGCCGCGAAGTCGCGCGGACCCACCGCCAGCCGCCGGCCTCTGGGCAAAATACCATGGCCTCCAGCTGCTCCGGCCTCCGGTCTCCGCCGACTCCAGGCATCCGGAGACCTTAACCTCGCACGGCAGCACCACCGATCGGGAAACGCCCACCTCACAGCCGCGCGGCCCCGCCCGCCGCCGCCGCGAGGGGGTCGCCCCACAGCTGCCAGCCGCCCGCCGCCGCCGCGAGGGGGTCGCCCCACAGCCGCGCGGCCCGCCGCCGGGCCCGGCGCCAGATACGACGCCGCGCCACGGCCCCGGGGATCGCCTCACAGCCGCGCGGCCCCGCCGCCAGCCACCAGCCGCCAGCCGCCAGCCGGCCGCCGCCGGGCCCAGCGCCAAACACGACGCCGCGCCACGGCCGTGCCACGGCCTCGGGGGTCGCCCATCCCCCCACAGGTCCCCTCGCCACCCCTGCCACAGGTGAGGAGGACCTGGGGGGGGGAAACTCACCACGCCGGGCGGCGGAGCTCTTCTGGCTGGCGGAGCTGGCGGAGCTCTTCTGGTCGACCTCCTCCGGTCGCCATCTTGCTCTCTCTCTCTCTTAACTGCTGCAACAGTCTATCAAGGATGGGGCAGTAGAAGTGGTCAGCTTTCAGGTGCAGGCATTTGGGTGTGATTGTCTGTAATTCTAACTACTGGTAATTAAAAGTGATCTTTTGAGGGCCTTTTAATGACCTGGGGACAAAACCTCTTACCTATCAAATGATGCTGAAGATGCTATCCAACAGACTGGCATTGAGTGTGAGTCACTGCTGCTGGCATGCCAGTTGTTTATTTTGTATTCAATGGCATATCACAGTGGTAGAATTGGATCTGATGGCACTTCAGCAGGGGTGGGATTCAATTTTTTTAACAACCAGTTCGTGGACGTGGTTTAGTTGGTGGGCGTGACTTGGTGGTCATGTGACTGGGTGGGCATGGCCAACTCCACGTCACTCACATCAAGGGGCACTTCTCCTCACCTGGCCTCTCATGACAGCGGGGATGCTGCAACAGTCATAAGTGTGAAAAACGGTCATAAGTCACTTTTTTCAGTGCCATTGTAAGTTCGAATGGTCATCAGTTTTAGACGAAAACTCAAAAAGGGTATGTAAACTCATGTTTGAATGTCAATCTTTCTAGTTAGCCAAGAAGCCTTGCTGAATGTCACTCATCTTGGTTCCTTGTTATTAAAAGCTTCTTTCTGGCAGCTCTGCTTTGTTATTCAATTATTTCTTCAAAGTGCTAACTCCAACAGGAGAGTATTTCCTCCCAACAGCAGTGTAAAAAGCTTAAAACAACCCTTCCCCTTTATGAAAGTACCAGCAAAGAAAAAAAAAACACCTCCTTCGGAGACAGTAAGTCTAAGCCTACTGCCAAGAATGTAAGAAGGGTAGAAAAAAACAAAAGGAGATTTCTTCCAACAACCGGTTCTTCGAACTGCTTAGAAAGTTAACAACCGGTTCTAGCGAATAGGTGAGGACTGGTAGAATCCCACCCCTGCACTTCCAGGACATTTTGATACAATTTGACAAGTGGAAACTGCTGAAGGACAACAGACAGCAGCTCTAGAAGATCAGATGGCAATGGTATTTTTATTTGGAGGCATTGGTTTCCTGGCAGCAGTAAGGACAGGATCAAGATTTACGGTAATTCTTCTTTTTTTATGCTATAAAGTTTAAGTGTATTTACTTATTTTACTGGCATGATTATTGTTCGAGAAAAAAAAATCATTGCCTGAATTTATTCTCTGACCAGCATTATTATTGCTTGTTTCAAGATTATTACTGAAAGTAAATTTGTAAATTTGAGGAAGTAAGTTTTAAAAGATTTTATGTGCTCTGGATGTCAGATATACTAGGTATGCCATTGCATTGCTATTTTACTGTTTTGATATCCTTTTTAATGGGTACATTACTGAAACATACTGTGTTTCTCACAAAATAAGGCCGGGTTTTATTTTTTTTTTATGGCTAGGCCATCTTTTTGGGGGTGACTTAATTTCCTCCCCCACCTAGACCGCCCCATGCATACTCACCTCTCTACGAGGCCGCTTCTATTGGCCGATTGAAGCTTTCCAAAGGCAGAGTCACTAGCCGCTTTGGGGCAGAGCGTGGCTGCCGGCATCCCCTCGCCATGAGGCAGTTTCTTTCGGGCAATGGAAGCTTCCCAAGGGCAGTCACCAGCCGCTTTGATCGGTGGGTAGAAATGGCCTCATGGCAAGAGGAGTGTGTGTGGGTGCTCTTCTACCGGCCACTTCTATCGGCCGATCGAAGTGGCTGGTGACTCTGCCTTCGGGGAGCTTCTATCGGCTGATGTTCTATCGGTAGTAGATTGGGGTATTCTAGCCTAGGCTACCTGCAAGGCGCTCCTAAAGGCAAGTTTTCTCCCCCCCCCTGCTGCTGCCCTTCCCCCCATTTCTCTTCACCTTGTGTAGTTCTATCGAACGATGTGAGAAATGGCGGGGAAATGCATGGTTTAAATAGGCCTAAATTTTGGGGGCGGGGCTTAATTTCACCTCACGCCTAGAAATCATGCTGGGCCTTCCTATTGGTGGAAGCCGTATTGTTGGAGAAACAAGGTAGTTATTTTCATTCCTTTATTGCAAACTGGATTGGGGAACAGTGTGGTGAGCTCTCACCTTGCAATCAGAAGGCTGTCCAATCCTAGGTAGTGGCAGGTCTTTCTCTCCCTGGTCGCAAAGAGAAAATATCTGCTGTGAGCTCCACAGAGGTATCTGGAATGGCATCCGGCCAGTAAATGCTCAGCTCTATTCAATCATATGACTCCATCTTGATGCAAGGGGTTACAGCAGGGGTGGGATTCTACCAGTTCTCACCTATTTGCTAGAACCTGTTATTAACATTCTAAGCAGTTCAGAGAACTGGTTGTTAGAAGAAATTACTGCCCCAATCCTGTAAGGAAGGCAGGAAGGAAATATTCTGGTGTTGCTGACAGAAAATGCCTCTCCGTTAACCCTTATTACATTCTTGGTAGGACTAGACTTCCTCTCTCTGGAACTTTTCCGGAGTTTTTTTCCCTCTCCTTTGCTTGTGTGGAGTGACCATTCAAAGTTACAAAGGAACTGAAAAAAGTGACTTATGACCATTTTTCACACTTACGACTGTTGCAGCATCCCCACAGTTATGAGAGGCCAGGCGAGGAGATGCGTGCCTCAATGTGAGTAGTATTGAGTTGGCCACACACAGCCAATAACATGACCACCAAGCCATGCCCACCACCTAAACCACGTCCACAGAACCGGTAGTTAAAATTTTTGAATCCCACCCCTGGGTTATAGGGTCATTAAAAAGAAAAAAAAATGCAAACTGGCTTAGGCCCATAGAAATATAGCTGACATACGTCTGGATTCTAACTGAATCTGCTTTCTGATACATTTTGATATGAAATCCCTATGTGATGTGAATTTTATGATTAGTTTAAGACACTTCTAGCATGTGAAGTCTGTTTTAAATTGTTCTGTCAAATATTTTACCCTTAATTTGAACATGTTCAAATTCATTTTATCATTCTGTTTTACTGTAGATGTGATACAAATGTACCTTATGACAGAAAAGTTAAGATACATTTGCACATTTGTCCTGAGACTAAATAAGGCACAGGAACCCCTGAAATATCCTGCTAGCAAACAGTACCTTTAGGGCCACATCTTCTCAATATATAAAAATCTGGACTATCCAAAAAGCCAAAAAGAAACCATAGGAATAGGATAGGAATAGACTATTAATTCACTGCCTGCAGAAGTCCTATCCTCTTGGCAATTCACCTCTTCTAGTTCTGGAGCTGACAAAGATGTCAAAAGACAAAAATGTCTCTTCTCCTGCACTTCTGTCTTGCTTATCAGATGTTATGATATTATATCCCTTAGAGTAAAATATTAGATGTGCCCTGCATGCATAGTCTTTATAGGCTTTTTCAAAAAAATCCCATTTCTTATTTTACCTCAGCTCGTCTCTATAGAAGAAGCCCAAAATGGCATCATTAAATTGTAAGATCCATAAAGTAATAGAGAAAAATGTTATTCTGTTGAAAAGTGATTCAAATATATACAATTATTTTTCAAAATGGCCATACAGAAAAAACTGGTCAGCACTGACTCTATTGACATACATTGTACATATTAATGAATGTTTACGAACCACTTTATTTCACTGTTTTTACAAAATAGTCTTTCCAGTTAAAATCCATGTGTAATTAACATTAACCTATTGTATAATAAATAGATTTTCCTTGCAGTGTGCAAATATATGGGAAGGTCAGTTCAAGTGAAAAAGCACTAACAATGAATCGAGGATCTTCAATTTTCTGTCACTTAAAAAGTAATGATTATTAATAACCCCCAAAAGTCAAGAAATAGCATCCTCAGAAACTCATTCTGGATTAACTTGCCTCATAAACCTTTAAGGTGACAGTATTAGATGATAGAATTCACAAGACCTGCTGTAGTAAGAGATATTTATTTTACAGTATATACTTATCAAATCTTTATTTTTCCTATATTGCTCTCATAGTCTTTCAATTCATCTCTCTCATCTAAACAAACATACTGTTTCATGTCATTTTTTTTTCTTGACTTAGAATACACCCAAGAAAAATAGTCCTCTGTGTTTTTAATTAATACTGAAGGGAGGTTTAATGTTTCCATTCCAATCTTCCTTTCCTGGTTATCGTAAGATACTCAATTGACAATTGACAAAAGCATGAAATCTTCCAAACAACCACATTACTATATAAGGAAGCTTCATTGTGTCACATTTCAGAGTGAGGCACTTTTGTGATAGAGAAGTCAGCATGATTATTCGGGTTTGAAATATTTTGTTTTTGTAAAAATATGCCAACCAACAGAACTAGAAGCATATGAAACTACAAGAAAAAGAATGTCTAAGGAGAGCAGCAGCACCTGAATAAACATGGAGAATAAATATAGATAGATTTGAAATGATTGAGTAAATGAAACAGTGTTACTCTGGTACTGAAAGAACATGAGTTCATTGTAAAAATCAGAAGCTCACATCGAGTGCTGATGGAAGTGTAAGGGTGGCAAAGACAAAATGTGTCCCAATCTCATGTATATGCTGTAACTTAACATATTTGTCTCTGACATCAGGATGCAAATAGGTAATTTTAATGAAACATCACTATGCACATCATCATGCTAGTGTATCTGGTTGTAGCAGATGCTGTTGGAAGTACCAGTAACTAACTATTGATATCTTCATTCTGAAGATAGACCAATAGCTTGGGATACATTGGAATGGTTTTTAACAGCAATCAACATTTAACAATTAAAGTCAAATAATATTTGACCTTAAATAAGATAGTTATAACCAAATAATTTGCACAATGATGGAATGGACAAAAATCGCAAAGTCCTGCTAGATGAGTGGTACGAGAAGGTTGTTTTTCATTCCTTGTAGAGATAATGTCTGTGAAAATCTTATCAGCTGAAAAGTGTCAAACATTCCACTAAGCTATTATGCCATAGAAGTATGTAATTAATGCAAAACAAGAATTGTCCAAGCAAAACATAACAGAAACTGACAATAAAAAAATATTGCCTTTTTGTGATCACTAGAATGATCATCAAAATTTTTGCAAAAAAAAAATAATTTGTTATCAAAGAAAAGAAATGCTATAAATAATGCAAGCAGCTGCCCCAAAGTAGCAGGTGTATATTGTGTTCCCATACCTATTGTATGACCTGATAACATTCTATTACTGGAAGTGAGCAACCTGGAGTAGGAAGCACTGAGTTTTAGATTTAAATGAATTTAAAAATAAAATCACAGAGTTTTGGAATATATCAAAATTTAAGTAGGCTTTCTTGGAATCATATCAAAGCTGAAGCAGATGTATTGAATTTCATTATTGATTCAGAGACTCATATGAACATAGCAACAGGGTCAGTCCCTTTGCAAAAATTGATAACTCTTTTCCCAAGTGTTCAATATAAATAAGGAAAAAGGAGAGAGGGAAAGAGTGTAGTTAACATCTTTGGCTTCTATATATACTTAGTTTTTAATAATCAAGCTAAGAGGTGTTGAAGTAACGTATTATAGCAGTGTTACCTTGAACTTGGCAACTTTAAAGTGTGCAGACATCAATTCCTAGAGTTCCCCAGCTAGTATGGGAGATAACATCCACACGTTAAAGTTGCCAACTTGGAAAAACACTCTGCTAGAGGAGTTCTCTAGACTTCAATACTTTTTCTTAGTCTCTCTTAGAAGCAAAGATGGAAAGGGAGGATCTGTGGGACTCAGCTGTAAGTAATGAAAGATTGCTTGGGAAATGCAAGTCTGCCTGCTTCTACTTCTTCTCCCTATTCACTATTTCAACTGTCATTATAGTTCCCTAGAAGTTGGTGCTAATTGAGCAGAAAACAAATAAAAAGGCTGTAAGCAGTGTTTCATTCATCACCATTTCCAAGCCCCTGCAGCTATCCTTCTGAAATATGCAAGTCTTTTGCCTAGAGTCATTTTTATGATATATGTCATTTTTATATAATATCCTATTAAAACAAGCTCAAAGGAGAGGAAAGGGAATCACTTTCCTCTTCCAGATTTAAAAACCAATGTTCCTATTCTTCTGAAATATTGCTGGCTTTTTATCTACGATTTCTTCTACAGTCTGTGACACTTTATAACATTCTCACTTTGGAAACTGCACATCCTTTTTTGGGGGTTGTAATGTAAATGTACAGTAAATTTATTAATCTGGAACTTAGCTAGTTTGATCCTAGCTAAGGGACACATTTGCCAGCTGTTTTCATTTAATTATGCCAAGAAAAAAGGTTTTTCTTGTATTAAAAAAAGTAAAGTTAGCTAGAACAAAGACTCTCAAGTGTGAAAATGTGCTGCAAATTTTTTAATCACGAGTTGCATGTTCATACAATAAGATTCAGATTCAGGCCCAAATTGAATTAAAGGGCTTCTAGATCAATCTGAATTGTATTAAACTATTTCCCAAATTGCCAATTCAGGATTCAAGTAGAATATTTCTAGTGATACAACTAATTATAAGATACAAAATGTCTCCAATTAAGTCTTCCAGGAAGATCCTACTATCTCAGCTGTGGTTGTACACATCACTTTCTCATAATAGTACTAGTCCTGTAGATCTCTTCTCTCAGGTTTGCTAGTGCCAAGGTTTATAAGCTTTGGAAACATTTTAAACACAAACCATTTTAAGTTAGTTTGTTTCTTTTTTTTTCTCTTATTCGTATCAATTTCATATATTCATAACCATGTTTTTACTTATATCTGTTATCTAATAATTGTTTGTCAAAATAAATAAATAAATAGTTTAATAGCCATTTCACTCCCTTTCATCTGAAAAAATATATGAATGCTTTCAGTGTTAGTTTATATTTGATTTGCAAACAACTTGATGGTTATTTTCTATGAGAAACAATATATTTTTAGTAAAGGGACAACTAAAATTATATGGAAAATTGACTGAGATTATTTATACATTCGAATAGTTTTAATCAGTTTTATGTTGAATGATGATACATTTACTACTGTACCCACAAGGTGTATGTTGCAGGGCATTTTACTTAAAGTAAAACAGGAAGAATAAATACATAATAAAGAGGCACTGAGCAAAAATATAAGAAGGGGAAAAGAGACAGTGAGAACTTTCTTCTAAAATGTGCTATGACTGTGAGAGCAGGGATGGCCTAAAGAACCTAATCAAAGATCCTAATTAAGGATCTAACAAGGATCAAACCACATCCCACCAACACTGGCAGGGTAAGCTGCTGTATATAATCAGGCAGTAAACACCACACTCACTTGATTGATATGATTTAGTTGGGTAATGAAATGTCTACAAGAAAAGAACCAAACTCAGAAAATTCCAAGGATTCCATAGTTCTATCGTGAGCTAAATAATTTTTTTTAAAATTGGAACCACATGTGGGTGTCAAATTTTATTTATTTATTTATTATTTGTTATTCAAATTTGTATATCCCTGGGGACTCGGGGCAGTGCACAGCCAAATAAAAAACATATAAATACATATACAATAATTTAAAAATACATTACAAGAATTAGATAAATTGGTCATTGAGAATGAAAAAGTGGGGAATTAAGAGAATTAAAACCATTTAAAACAGAATTTAAAACCATTACACATAACTCTAGGCCAGACCGACTAGATGGAATAGGTGGGTTTTTAGTGCGCGCCGGAAGGTCAATAGGTCGGGGATGGTCCTCATATGCTTCAGAATGGGAGAAATTTGCATGTACACAAAAATTTGTCAAGGAACCATTTTTTTAAAATGCGTGAATCCCTACAACAGCTTGTCTTGCCCACCATTGTCAGATACAAACTTCCAATAAGCTGCACAGCTGTATGAAAAACAGCTCAAAAATGATTGAAAAGTGATAAGCTAATGATTCCCCAGCCACCCTCATCTCATCCTTCTCCCCTGCTTCTCATCCCCTTAGGATGAAGAAGGCAATAGCAGGGTTGTGAAAACGGGAGCTCAGCTCCACTGCTCCCATTCTCTCTCAAATTATCTGAAATGCTTGCTCTGATGTTTGTCTTTGACATTTTGGCTTCATTAAGTGCATCTAAAGCAGCACACGTTCAGAAGAGCCCAATTACTCTCTGTGGTATAAGTACAATTTGGCTGGCCAGGCTAGTGTTCTCAGCAGCCCCTCAAAGCAGCCCTTTTGTCCACGCACAGCATCGCCTCTTGCTTCTCTATGGAAAAAAAAAATATGCACATTGGCAAACAAGTCTGAAAGCCAAGATCGCACACTGGAAGGCCTGCCTTTTTAAATCTGCACATGTTGCTTGGATTGCATGGTTGCACCAACTCTCTTCTTCCTTAAGCCCTTCCCCAGCACTCCTTGAAACAGTGATACTTAATTTGCAGTCATATTTTCAGTAGGCATTGCTATTTTAGTTCCTATATGAGGAATGGGCCACCGTTCGATCAATAACACTAGAAAGAGTTTGAAATTGTGTTTTTAAAAACCACAACATTAAAAAAGCAAGAGTTTCTTGTTAATCCTTTCTAAAACACTGACTTTTATTGTGCTTTTGGCTGACTGATTGCTTCAGCAGTTGAGGTTGCTACTGTTCCATGTCTGAGGCCCTCTGAGAAGGATTAATGCAATGACTTGGATGCCCTGTTCCAGGGAGTATTTCTGCTAAAATTAGCTAAAAAGAAAAAAGAAATATCTGCTTTCCCTCAATTGAAAATGCCTTGATTCTTCAAACCAAACATAGATTCATCAAACCTTATTCCTTTTGAGGGATAAATTCAGCACCTGAATGCAGGCAAATATCTAAAGCAGAGCTAAAGAAGTTTAGCTCTTGTCCTAGTAAGTATGCTGTAAATCAGTACAATGTAAAACCTATTGGGCAACAAAGCCTGTGTTTAGTTTGATCAAAGATGGCCCTGAATGCAAAGTCAATTTCCATATCAATTTGTTTTATATGGTTTGTTTTATATGGTTCCAGTACTGACCTAAATGTAATTAAACAGTATTTGCTCATCATTTGACTTTTAAATATTTGAATATTTTTTCAAGGTATAACAAGAAATATTTCACATTTCAATTCTTTGGGGTTATTATGAAATATTCCATATTTTCTAAGCATATGTATACTTTCACTTGGTTTCATTACTGGAAAAAAATCAGCTTTCTTTTAAAAAGCTGATCCTTGATAGGAAATAAATTTTCTGGTCCCTGAATATCTGGCAGATATAGTGAGCTTCTATACAGTTGACATTCCCGATTGAGATAAGGTTGATATTGGGTATACTGATACTTATATGATTTGCCTCTATACACAAATACAGCCAGTATTTGGGAATAGAGAATGGACACAAATCAAAGGAAACATTGAAAGGAGAGAAGAGGAGTAAAATACTGTGTTGGGCCAAAGTTCTCACTCTCTAATAATATTCATTGTGCCCTATAAAGGAGTCTTCAAATGTTTGTGAGGAGCAAGTGTGTTTTTGCCAGACTACTAGTAACATTCAACTGTAAAACTACTTGGTTTTTTTTTCAGAGAGAAAAATGTCTTCAATGGTCTTGGCAAGAGAAGGGGATGAACAGGGTTTATGGGAATAAGTTCTTCATGTTCACTGCAAGTTATGGCCCTTATACAGATAACAGATAATCAGAATTGGAAGGTCATCTAGTCCAGAGATGGTATTCAGCAGGTTCTGACCGGTTCTAGAGAACCGGTAGTGGACATTTTGAGTAGTTGGGAGAACCAGCAAATCCCACCTCTGACTGGAGATTTTATAGCATCCTTCCCCTGCCACGCCCACCAAGCCACACCCACAGAACCGGTAGTAAAAAAATTTGAATCCCACCACTGATCTAGTCCAACCCCGCACCCAAGTGGGAGACCCTACACCATTTCTGACAAATGGCAGTCCAATCCCTTCTTATAAGACTCAAGTGATGGCGCTCCCACAATTTCCGAGGGCAGTTTTGGCTTGAGAAGCTAAACAGAATTGGCCTGCTTGCATAATACGTGGATATGAAAACAGTAAGAAGTTTTAAGGTGAGAAGTAAAAATAAAATAAAACAAATGCTGGAAAAATGCAATAGCAGCCTAAGTATTGTCAACAGAGATGTCTGCAGGGTATGGTTTAAAAAGTCAAAATTTTGCTGTGTTGATACAAATGAAAATTTGCCAATTTTTTTTTATGTCCCCACATCAATACATTAAAAATACCTGAAGTTTCACTTGTGCCATTTCAGCTGCAACCTTGCCATTTTTTTTCCCATGCCTGTTTATTAAGGAACCAACATATAATGATCAGGATCCATCTTTTATACCATGAGATATTTTATGCAATTGTACAATGAGATATTGGTAACAACTCCTTTATAAAAATGGCTCAAAGCCCAAATTATGACAAGGTGACAGAGGTAACTTAGTACATTTCTTTGTTTTTGAGAAGAAATATTGTTCTGCACTCCATTCTTTTAATTTTCATTGTACTGGAGTGCATGGTAAGTGCCGTATTGTAACTGTATTAAAATAATTTCTCTTCAGAATCTAACAGGGATTTAGCTATATGCAAGTTTATAAAATATTTAATAGATGGCACCTTTGATCTTTAACTATCCACATTAAAGTGGGAGGTAGGGGGAATCGGGCAGTCATTTTCTTTTGGAAATGAAATTCCAAGCATGTGAGTCATTTTCTTTTGGAAATGAAATTCCAAGCATGTGAGCTTAAAACAATTTCAAAATACAGAACATTTGTTGCATGCAGCATTGGCCACTAGAGGTCTCTCTTGGAACAGCTTTCTTTTGAATTAAAGTAAGGCTCCTTTAAATATTTTACTCAAAAGAACAGTTTTAGCTTTTTGATTGGAATTCCTCCCTTTAACTTATGCCAGAGAAAGATATAATGCCTCCTTAACCAGTTCACCTGCTGATGAGTAGATGTTGGCTTGACTGAATGAATCATCTTGGATATTTTAATACACAATGGGTAGACTTTGGCACAGAAGTCTGAGCTTTCACCCTGGTTTTCCAAAGACTGAATATTCTGACCAGATAAAAACAATACAGTAAAAGTGCTTTACTGTTGAGAGATGGGCAGCATGAGACTTTCAGCTCCACTGAAAATGTTTAAGATTCAACATATACTTAGATCCCGTAATTGCAAGCACAAACCCTTTTTGACTCCTCTTCGAAGAGAAAGGTTGAGTGCATCATTATGATTTTACTTTACCTGTTTTTTTTTTATAAAAAATGAATTGGAAATACTCTATTGAAGGCACACATTTATCTTTTATTAAAAATAGTCATAAGGTTTATTTCAGTGGGCAAAAACAGCTGAAAGAATGTAAAATAGCCAGGATGGTATAAGTCATACTTTATTTCATTGTGCATATGACCAGATCAGATATGCATAATAGCAAATCATCATTGCTTAGTTTCTGAAGCTATCTGGAATCATTGAATCCCCCACTGCTAGATTAGGATTTGGAATTATTTTTCTTAGTTAGCAAATCCCTTTGCAAAGTTTTGGCAGGAACATTGTTTCATTTAGTTTATTCAATTTATGATGATAGAGCAATCAGACAAAAAAGAGATATAGGCAAAGAAAAAGTATGCCTTCCAGATAAAACAACCAAGAAAACTAAACCATGTTTTCTTGCAAATATTATTGGAAATCTGGCTCTGCTGCAAAGCAGCACCTACATTTTTCAAAGAAAGAATAGGATGAAGGAAATATGGGACAAAAAACTTACCTTCAAATACCCTAAGCCATGCATTATTTTAAGGGTGATTTTAATGTCAGCTGATGATAGATCAGTTTATTCTAAGGATAAAGCAATTTTTAGACTCAGTGAAGTTAAGATGACCTGCACTTAGCATGGCTACAATACCCTGGTGGGTTATTTACTTTTCCCAACATTGTGTTTTCATCTTTCTATCTGAATTAATTAACATTGCCAATACCATAAACTCTAGCTAACAGGATTCCAAGGAAAACTGTGATGTTGGTGTCAAACTAAAGTTATCTGCAAATGTTGGCCTGATGTTTTCATTACTTCCAAAGGAGAATAACAAAACATTTTTTGTTCTTCTACATCAGAGGTCTCCAACCTTGGCCTCTTTAAGACTTGTGGACGTCAACTCCCAGAATTCCTCAGCCAGCTAACTGAGGAATTCTGGGAGTTGAAGTCCACAAGTCTTAAAGTGGCCAAGGTTGGAGACCCTTGTTCTACATCACTATAAACATAGAACATATTTTTGGAGCCTTGTCTGAATCTACTTAAAAAACCTCTGTTGGTGAATCGAATCAATTATCAGTTTAAGGCAGGGGTGTCAAACTCAAGGCCCGTGGGCCAGATCCAGCCCATGGACTGGCTGGCAGTCAGTTATAAAGAGAGGTAGAAAAACTAACTGAATATCTGAATAACTGAACAAATATCTGAAAATGGATTCCCATAACGGCATACAAAATGGCCCTGTCCCTCCAGAGATTTACATTTACTTGCACAGAGTTAGGACATTTATGTGCAATCCAAAGCACAAGCTGTTCAGTAAGTTGGGTTTTCTCAACATTCTGATGCTGGCCATTGACTTGAGTGGATCAAAACCAGCAGAGGAGATGAAAAACCCCTTACTTTAATACAGAAACCAGTATCGAGAGAAGAGGTTGGGGTGGGAAGGCACAGTTGAATAATTGTCCTCTGGGCCTCTTGAAGTTTTAAAAAGCCCCTGGACAGAGCCTTTTATTTCAGCCTTGAGTAGGTATTATGAAAGATCAGCTGGGTTTCAGCAAAAAAAGAAGGCAAAGGAAGCTAGGAGCTGATATTCAAATACCCAATCTGCACCCATCCACATTGTTTCACTGTTTTATTAACAATGATAACAATCGTTTCTTTTGTATTCCAGAACTCATCAAAATACATACTGTATTAATGCTATTTCCTTTCTGAGTCTTTCAGCACAATCTATTATTCTTTCTCGGAAAAAGTAAGATCTCTTCTTGGCCTATTTCTAGTGCTCAGTTATTTATGTTAAGGGTGATTTTTGTACCATTTCTCACATGTGAAGAAAAAAGAAATCAAAATAGCCAATATTTTTTTCTCCCTAATCTCCCTTTTCCCATCAAGATTTTTTGATTTTGCATGTATGTTCCTTCTTGGAAGGATGTTTCTTCTTGTTTTCCTGTTTTCTTTTACCTTGCTTAATTATTCTGCTATACTTATTATATATTTTTTTTCCTTTTCTAGCCACAAGAAGGGCAGAAGGAACAATCTTGGGCATTGAAAATCTTGAAAATTTTGCCATGCCACATTTTGAACTATATGGCTAGAAACTAGCATTTTAACATAAATAAAAGCTGAGATATTAAAAGCTGAGGAATGTGTAACAAAGGAATTTATGTGAATAAATGATATTTAGAAGAGAGAGCAGCATTAGCATCAAGCATAAAAAAATGAATAAACTGAGTGGACTTTGAAAATTGGTCTATTTAAATAGCTATTCTGAGGCCCATATTGCTAGGATTCCTCCAAGGCGCCCCAAGGACAAAGGATTCTTTGACGTTTTTTGAATCAGTCATTTGCAAGATTCTGTTGTATAAGTCATTTTAGCTTTCCTGTGGAACTGGTTTCCAGGTCTGGTCTACCTAGTGGAGCTGACTTCAGTCCTGATTTTGTTGTACCTCTGCTTTATTCTTATAGATCAGTAACATTAGGGGAGGTATGTATCCTCCAAATGTCCTGGATGTAAAATATGTTGAATTCCTTTTGCCTAGACCAGTGATGGCAAATCTTTTTTGCAATGCGGGGGCCCCTGTGCATGTGTGTGCAACACCCCCATCCTGTCCCTTTACCTGCACTGTGCATGCACACACCTGCCAGCTGATTTTTGGCCTGTTTGAGGCCGTTTTCGCCCTCCCGGTGGCTCAAGGGAAGCCTCTGCAGCCTTGGGAGGCCGAAAAATGGGCCTTCCAGAAATACCAGAAGTGCCCGTTTTCAGCCTCCGGAGGGCCTCTGGAGCTCAGTGGAGGCCGTTTTCACCCTCCCAGAGACTTGAGGTAAGCCTCTGCAGCCTTGGGAAGCAAAAAATGGGCCCGTTTTGGCACTTTGGGTATTTCCGGAACGCCCATTTTTTGGCCTCCTGAGGCTGCAGGAGCCCTTGAGCCTCTGGAAGGGCGAAAATGGCTTCAAACTGGCCAAAAATCAGCTGGGAGGCATGCACATGTGCAGTGTAGGTAATTTTGACTGGGGCTCGCACAAATGGCTCTGCCATAGGTTCACCATCACGAGCTTAGGCAATGGTGCCTATATATTTCTGCCAAGATTGTCTTCCTCGCTCTACCAGCTCTTTACCTGTCCCAGATTAGAGTGTTATTGATGCCAGACTTAGTATGTATAAATAAATAAATGCTATTTTTTTTCTTTTCTGCTAATTGTTCAACCTAAGAACTATTTTAATGTAAGTGATGATAAATGATAAATATTAACCACAGAGTCATGTCTCATTCTTGGTGATTTTATGGTAAATATCAGTACCTTGCCTAATATTCTAATCCCCAACCAAAGTTTTTTCTTTGTGACACAGAAAGATGAATTACAACAAGCTGCTAATTGTGACACATAATTCAGATTACCCACACTTGGCTAGCAATAAGTCTCTAAGTTCTTTGGGCAGATGTCTGATCCGGAAATCTTAGAATTTGAATCTAGAATCTTTTATAAAAATCACAAAGATCTTCATCAGAGTTGGTTCTTCTCAATCTAAGGAAATCACTTAGTGTATTATGCTTTTAAAAAGTTCAATTTAGTAAAGGTTTTATGTAAATATCATGTGGTGGTAGGATAAAATATAACACCACATGGGACAGAATGATACTGGGCAGATCCCTAGGACTGTTGCATTAAAACTCTTGCAATTACTCTATATTGGTGGTACCAGCAGGTATTTAGAAATTTGCATTGTAACTTGGGAAAGATCCCCTTTTGCCAAAACCCTATGGAAAAGTATAGAGCCAGGATTATTCCAACCCTGGAAGGGCTTGTAATCCATGGCAAAAATTAGTGGAAGCCCAGTTGGGTAAACATCTCTCCCTGCCCCTGAACAGCCTCTTATACAATGCCTGGCACTTGATAACAAGCAAGTTATAAAACCAATGACATTTAAATAAACACAAATCAATGCTTCCAGAGTTATGAAATCCTATATAAATATACAAATATTGGAAACTGGGAAATTGTTCAAAGAATTAGATTTTTAGAAATGCAAGTAGAACTGAAAAACTAAAGCCACAATTAAGTCTAATTTATTTCTTTTTCTCCCTTCCACACCCTACAGAGTTGTACTGATTTCAGTGTTGTTGCATTTCTCTATATATACTTTTTTTTGTATTGGAGAGTTAAATCACAGCACAGTCTCAAATGGAGCTTGGAAGCAGGCCTGGCTTTCACTAGATTTTAACATGTCAAGCAGGCTTAGAATATTGCTCTTTTAATGCTACTTTTGAAATCTTGTGCATTTTTACTGCCATAAAACTTCTAAAATGGCTTTTGCAGTAGCGATACAGTAACATAAGCCCATATGCTTTGTTTACAAAATCTTGGCATAAATACATAGGAATATTAAAGAACAATTGCCTTTAGCAGCCAAAGCTGTTAAATCATCCACAAGCTGTCATCAAGAATTGAAATCCACCTGCATATTTTTGGTATTATGTTTGGCTCTCTAATCAAAACAATATGTAAACTGTTGGCAAGTAGAAAGGTAAACCAAGCCAACATTGTTTACAAGTTACATCTGTGTTCCTGGAGATTATCTGAAAAGCCAAAGGAAAGCTCAAAAATAGCATTGCAATGAAGCAATGTCTTTGTTCTAGATGTAAATTCTCCACACATCACAAGTTATTTCTTGCATATCTTTTTTATCCTCTTCAGCTCTCCTATCAACCTTGAATAAATTTTCTCAGTTAGGGCATTTTACATATGCACCTCTAGATTATCCCTGTCAACATAAAATACCAACATCAAACTGTGATTGTAAATTCTATGAGAATTCTATGTACCCACTATTTCTAAATTCTGATGGATTTGAGCCTGCCCTCACCCACAAACTGCTAAAGGCCCAAAGGCTGAGTTAGGCAAAAAGATGGCAATCTTCTTTGTAATGTTTCCTGTGGCAGTTATTCTTCATGTGAGTCACTGGTAAGTGGTACTAATGCCCAAATATCTCACTCCTGGAAATATAAGAGTAATGGTCATATTTTAGCAAGAATAGCACAATTTTTCAGAGCTCAGGAAACACAAAGTCTGTCCTCTGTGCCATGGTATTTTATTTTTCCAATACCAGCAAATTTCATCTTTGTTTAGATCTTCTAGGATAATGCAAGGACTTCTTGCTTCTGTAGGTTGGTAAAGGTGATGCAAACTGGGCTTTTAACATCCTAGAAACAGTTTCTAAAAACAAGTTCACGAAATCTGATTTTTTTTTCAAAAAAATATTGTTATTTATCTCTAATGATTTTTATACTGTGATATGACTTTCATTGCAATTTTACTTGTAAACTGCCCAGAGTAACCTTTTGTGACTATATATGTTTGCTAAATAAATAGATACATAAAGTCCAACCCCTTTTACAGGGTTACTATTAACACTCCTGATATAGAGGTACAACTAATTTTTGCAAATATTGCTGTAATTTTATGGATGTATAAAAAGAGGAACTCATGCTGGGTTCATGCAAGGTTAATTCAGCATTCCTTCCTTCCACAGTCAGTAAAATGAGGACCCAGATTGTTTGGGGCAATATGCTGATTATGTAAACTGCTTAGAAAAGGATGTAAAGCACTGTGAAACAGTATATAAGTCTAAATGCTATTGCTATTACTGTTGTAGTATGCAGGTGGTAGGGGTTTTTATCAGTTTTTAACTGTTCGTGTTTATTAGTATAACAATGAGCATCTATACTTTCTGCTTGGCCCATTACCAATACAGGCCAGACACTGCTTCCAGAATGCAGAAACAGATAATTTGTCACTCCCTGATGCCTTTCAGCTTCAGTTCGAAACGGCTCTTGTTCAACTTGAGCTATCTTAACCCCTTCAAAATGGTTTGTATCCAGCACATCTCTTCTAGTAGCAATCTCAATTACAACTGCAGGGGCTCCTTTTCCAGCAGGGCTGGTCACTAATCCGTTCAGGCATTTCATCCTGTACTGCTAGGATAATATGCTCCCAAGATTTTATAATCTTGCAATGGATCTAAGGATGGCTGGTAAATCAAGGATCTATTCTC
Organism: Bungarus multicinctus; assembly: GCA_023653725.1. Lineage (NCBI taxonomy): Eukaryota > Metazoa > Chordata > Lepidosauria > Squamata > Elapidae > Bungarus > Bungarus multicinctus. Next base: position 5,480,072 of record CM042848.1, on the reverse strand, counting down.
CCATTGCCCAAGGAGTATACTAATGTCCAGGCTGGGTGAACCACGTTTTTCCATCTCCTGCTCATAATACTGCAAATATTCCCTTCCCTTTCTTTTCTATATATTTAACTTCTTTAAGTTGCAATGTAAGAAGATTCCTTCTTTGCTTCTATGAAGCTAAACTGTTCAATCTTGCTGCAAAGATTCCACGAAGCCTCCACATTTTCCCTAATCTTATGACTATTTGTAGCATCCAAGCAATGGTCAACACAAGAGAAAAGAAAGGGTCTGTGTTAGTGTCAAAAGGTATAATGTGGGAAGGAGGGGAGAGAATGAAGGCATGCACGAAAGCAAAATAAAGGCATAAGGACAATCAATGAATGCACTGAAGACGTTACCTAGTTGAGTAATGAAACATCTGCAAGAAAATAACAAGCTCAGAGACTATCAATGACTTCACAAAGGAAAAGGTAAGTAGGGGTAGACCAATCCATACAGCAGCCAATCACTAGGCTTGGCTTCCCTTGAATGGATGGGAAGAACAAGAAGGAGGATTGTCAATTGAGTCTTACAGTGGCCATCATTTGAATGAATGCCAGCCCAGTTTCATAGCCAGTATATAGAAATTCAGACTGAAGCCATTGAACAGCATAGCAGACAATGTGTGCATGTTCTAACACAGGTTTGTTCTATAAAGGAGAACAGCCACCTGGTCAGAATGCCTTGTGTTTTTTAATCAAGACCTTCATTGTGGCTTCAGCCAGATCTTCCACTTTATTTCTTCACATTGAATTCAAATCTTTTGCTGGGACATCATTCAAAGCTGCTATTTGGGAAGCAGGCAATAAAACATATGGAAGCCTTACAGCCAGGGGTGGGATTCTACCAGTTCGCACCTATTCGCTAGAACCGGTTGTTAACATAATAAGCAGTTTGGAGAACCGGTTGTTAGAAGTAATTACTGGCCTAATCCTGTAAGGAAGGCAGGAAGGAAACATTCTGGTGTTGCTTACAGAAACTGCCTCTCCGTTAATCCTTATTACATTATTGACAAGACTAGACTTCCTGTCTCAGGAATTTCTCTGGAGTTTTTTTCCCTTCCTTTGCTGGTATTTTGCTTGTGTGGAGTGACTGTTCAAAGTTACAACAGCACTGTAAAAAGTGACTTATGACCATTTTTCACACTTATGACTGTTGCAGCATCCCCACAGTCACGAGAGGCCAGGCGAGGAGATGCGTGCCTCGATGTGAGTGATATTGAGTTGGCCACACCCAGCCAGTCACACGACCACCAAGCCATGCCCACCAACTAAGCCACGCCCACAGAACTGGTTGTTAAAAAATTGGAATCCCACCCCTGCTTACAGGCATTTTAGAATCCAGCTCTTGAGCTTTTTATATTTTTAAAAAAAGTTGATTTATTTTAAAGATTTCCTCCTTGTCATGTAAAGAACCTCAAGGTAGCTTCATGGGCCTCCTCCTCAATAAATTAAAGTAAAACTGCAAAATGCTGCAAGCCAAGTCATAGGACATTTTTTTTTTAAAAAAAGAACAAACCCTTGATTTCTGTCAAAAGTCTTTTATGATATTTATTAAAATCTTAAGATTTCCCCATCCTATTGCAACTTTTTAAATCACTCCCCACTGAAGAAAAAAGAAAATTCCAACCACCATGTTATGAGATCCAGCTGAAAATGAGAATGTCAAAAAGAATAGTGCCTCTTTAAGTACACAAAGGACCCAAATGATCGGCGGTCTCCAGCTATTTGTTTTTACAATGTTGCAAGTTTCTATTATAACACTTGCCTGCCTGAAAAACTCTGGAAAGACTTTGGTTTCCATGGTGACACTTTTCTTTTTCATACATATTTATCATTTAAAAAGCAGGAAACCCACCCTCATTTTTTTTCTTCAGTGAATGCTACTTTTAGCACTTAATAACTGAAGTCAGCGCTGATTTATTTGTTTGTGTCAATGTGTCTTAAACATATCCCTCCTATCAATAAAACTCACAGAGTGGCACAGTAATTTTCTTGTAAGTAGTTCATTTTAAACATGTCTTGTGAAAACATTCATTGTCTCTCTTTCCCTCTAAACAGAAGTGAGTTCCCTTCTTAAACTCCTTTTCAATTAACGCTGATATTTGGCCAGGTTTCTAACTATTTATTTATTTAATTTATTTATTTGATTTGTCAATCGCTTACAAGATAATAGGTATAAGTATATACATAGTTATGAATACATGAAATGGGTACATATAAGAAAAATAAAAGAAACAATATGACAGGGACAGTAGACATGTTGGTGCGCTTATGCATGCCCCCCACAGGCCTCTTAGGAAAGGGGTGAGGTCAATAGTAGACAGTCTAAGGTTAAAGTTTTTGAGGGTTTGGGGAAGAAACCACAGACTCAGGCAGAGTATTCCAGACATTGACCACTCTGTTGCTGAAATCATATTTCCTGCAATCAAGTTTGGTGCAATTAACCTTGAGTTTGTATCTATTGTTTGCTCTTGTGTTGTTATGGTTGAAGCTGAAGTATTAATTGACAGGTAGGACATTGCAATGATTTTATATACTATACTTAGACCGGACCGAAGGTGGTGTAGTTCTAGGTTTTCTAGGTCTAGAATTTCGAGTCTGGTGGCATAAGTATTCTGCAACGAGTAAAGGAGTGGAGTACTCTTCTTGTGAAATATTTCTGGACTTTCTCAACTGTGCTAATATCATATATATAATGTGGGTTCCAGACTGATGAACTGTATTCGAGTATTGGTGTAGCAAATGTTTTGTATACTCTAGTTAGTAGTGTGATATTATCAGAGAAAAAGCTACATAGGATTAGGTTAACAACTCTTAATGCCTTTTTGGCTATGTAGTTACAGTGGGCTCTAGCACTTAGATCACTAGAGATGAATATTCCAAGGTCCTTTACAGAGCTTGGATCATCAACAAGGTCTTGACTATTCAGCTTGTATTTTATTTTCTGATTTTTTTTGCCAATATGTAAGACAGAGCATTTATTTGTTGAGATTTGAAGTTGCCATTTGTTTGAACATTCTGATACACAGTCAAGATTTCTTTGAAGGGTAGCAGTATTGTCTGTGGTATTGAACAGCTTTACATCATCAGCGAAGAGAACGCAGTTGCTCTTAATATGATCACAGAGGTCATTTATGTAGAGGATGAAGAGAGTTGGTCCTAGAACAGTGCCTTGGGGGACACCACTATTGACAGGTACAGAATTGGATAGGACATTCCCAGTTTTGACCATTTTTTGTCTGTTTGACAGGAATGCTTTTATCCAGTTATGCAGTTGTCCAGAGATACCATAAGATTTTAGTTTTAGGAGTAGTTTGTTGCGTACTACTGAATCAAAGGCTTTACAGAAGTCTATGTAGATCGCGTCTATTGTTTTGCCCTGATCGAGTTGTTGCATCCTGATCATGCCAAACATCATCTTTACCATATAGCTGGGCACAGAAATTTCATTGATTTTCCTATGGATTTTTAGTGAGTGCTTTTTTTTAAAAAAAAAAAGACAATTATAGTTACTGCCTTTCTCATATGCAAACTGGCTTATGTTGGGAGGTTGGAATGGATGGACTATACCAGCTTTAGATAGAACATCCATCAAAGGGGTGAAACCCTCACAGGGTAAAATTATCTAAGACTTTCTTTGAGATGATAGACATCTCAAAGTAGATGGATATCTAAAAACCTTTCAGATAAAATTCTGAAAGTGAATATCCTGCCTAAATCTGTCTCTGACTATAACCCTGTGTTTTTGGAACAGGAAGGAGCCCGAGTTTTAGATGGAGATTAAATGAAGATATTGTCAACTCGTAAATCATTCCTATGTATATTTCCGAATTGCCATAAGAAGGAAGGGGGGAAAGGCCTGAGGGAGCAGTGCAGCTGATGAAGGCCAGAAGCACATTCCATGCTTATCTTGTGGAGATTGTAGCCTAGGCTACTGGATATTCTGTCCTCGAAAATCCTTCATTGGAGAGTGTGATTGATGACACCAGCCCATCCTCTCGGGGTAGGTAAATTGAGGACCCAAGATTGTTGTGGGCAAAAAGCTGACTTTGTAAAAATGCCGCTTGGGGGTGGCCAAAAGCCCTAGTAATAAGCAGGCATATACAATGGAATGAAGGCTATTGCCGAGCACTTAGCATGGTGCTCTAAAGACTGTAAGCCGCCCTGAGTCTCCAGAGAAGGGTGGCACATAAATGTAATTTTTTTAAAAAAAGGTGATAGTAAATTACATGTCTCAGAGTTGCCTTCATATAAATCATTTCAATTCTTTTGAAGCTTGCCTCGAAGCTCATGATTTAATTAGGGCAATCGTCGGAACCCTGACAACCATTTTACAAAAGGAAAAGATTGTAAAAGAAACTGCAGGAATACTTCAGGAATAATTTGGGCAAAGGGACAAGCTTAACAACATTATGGAATGCTAGTAAATCAGTTATGAGGGGCTATTTTATATGCTTAGGAAAAAAAAAATCCCAGGAAAAGACTCAAAGGATATTGAATGAAATTAGATGCAAAGAAATTCAGCGGCAAAAGACACTGATGGATCCTAAAATTTTACATCATGTTAAGTTATTACGGCAACAACTATCTATGTTAACTGTACAGGAAATAGAAAAAATATTGAACTATGCAAAACAAAGACATTTTGAATTTGCAAATAAACTAGGCAGATGGTTGGCATATAAATTAAGAAAAGAAAGAGAAAAACAGTGATTGGAAAAATTTGCGAAGGCAATAATATAACAACAGACTTCAAGGATGAACTTCTTCAATCATTAAAGGACACAATGAATGATATATTACAGGGGGGAAATATACCCCAGACATGGAAACATGCCAATATTGTGCTACTTCCAAAGAAGGGTCAATATATTACAAAGACAAATAATTATAGACCAATTTCATTATTAAATAAAAATTACAAACACTTTGCCACCATTTTGAAAGAAAGACTAAAGAAGATTCTACAGAAGATACATGAAGATCAGGGGTGGGATTCAAAATTTTGAACAACCGGTTCTGTGGGCATGGCTTAGGGGATGGGCGTGGCTTAGTGACTGGGTGGACATGGCTTGGTGGTCATGTTATTGGCTGGGTGTGGCCAACTCAATAATACATTGAGGCATGCATCTCCTCGCCTGGCCTGTGGGGATGCTGCAACAGTCATAAGTGTGAAAAATGATCATAAGTCACTTTTTTCAGTGCCATTGCAACTTTGAATGGTCACTCCACACAAGCAAAGTACCAGCAAAAGAAGGGAAAAAAACTCCAGACAAGTTCCTGAGACAGGAAATCTAGTCCTGCCAAGAATCTAATAAGGGTTAATGGACAGGCAGTTTCTGTAAGCAACACCAGAATGCTTCCTTCCTGCCTTCCTTGCAGGATTAGGCCAGTAATTTCTTCTAACAACCGGTTCTCCGAACTGCTTAGAATGTTAACAACCAGTTCTAGCGAATAAGTGCAAACTGTAGAATCCCACCCCTGATGAGGATCAAGTAGGTTTTTTGCTGAAAAGACAGCTAAAGAGATAATGTGAGGACTGTCTTAAATATTAGTGAATACTTACAATATCATAATGAGAAACAGGCTGTATTTTTAGATGCAGAGAAGGTCTTCGACAACCTAAGTTGGGCCTTTATGCTTAAGGTGTTGGAAGAAATGGATTTGAAGTGAATTTTATCCAAGGAATTAAAGTGATTTACATGTCTCAGACTGCAAAAATTGTCATAAATGGTGTCTTTACTAACTCATGCGAAATTCAAAAGGCTACAAGACAGGAATGTCCTTTGTCCCTTCTGCTATTTACCTTGGCTTTGGAAGTCCTGAAGAGAAGTATTAGATAAGATGATAAAATAAGAGGTGTAAATATTAAGAAAGAAACATAAATTGAAGGCCTTCACTGATAATCTGATTATATTTTTACAGGACCCAAAAATAAAATAGAATACTTGATGAAGAAGCTGAATTGAGTTTGAGGTTTTGGCAGGTTTCAAAATAAATAAACAGAAAACAACAATGCTGTTCAAGAATATCATTTCAGGATAGTGATATTTAGAACAAAAAGTTGGGCTTTAGGGTTGAAAAAAGGTGAAATTAATTAGAAGTTATGTTGACAAATACAAATATAAAACTTTTGAAATAATGATGTCCCTCTCTGAGGGATATTAAACAAGATTTACAAACATGGAAAAAATTACAATCACTACTGGGTAGAAATTCTGTAATTAAGATGAATATTTTACCAAAGATGCTTTTTTTAATTTCAGATGTTATCAATACTTACAAAAGATAATCCATTTAAACAATGGCAGAAGAATATCTCTAAGTTCATATGACAAGAGAAAAAACCAAGAATTAGATATATGCTATTACAAGATGCCAAAAAAAGAGGTGGGGGGGGGCCTGGATCTACCAGATATGAAATTATATCTGAGCAGAAGAGAGATTAGTCTCTAGAACAAGAGGCTACTTAAATTAGAGGGCTATGAATTAAGGTTTGGATGGCACAGCTACTTATGGTATGACAAAAGTAAAGTTAATGTTGATTTTGATAACCATTTTTTTTAGTCGTGCAATACTATGAGTTTGGAATAAACTCTCTCCCGGAGACTTCAACTGGTACAAAATGCGGGCGCGCGGGTGGTTATGAGGGTGCCACAAAACGCCCATGTGACGCCTCTCCTGTGCGAGCTGCATTGGTTGCCGGTGGTTTTCCGGGTTCGCTTTAAGGTTCTGGTTTTGACCTTTAAAGCGATCCATGGCATTGGACCAGGTTATCTGCATGACTGCGTTCTGCCAGTAATCTCCCAACGACCTGTGCGTTCCCACAGAGAGGGCCTTCTTCGGGTGCCGACGGCTTCCACGTGCCGTCTGGCAACTCCTAGAGGTAGGACCTTCTCTGTGGGGACTCCCGCCCTCTGGAATGGTCTGCCTCCAGAGTTACGCAATAACACCGACCTGAGAGTTTTCAGACGTGCGTTAAAAACCTGGCTCTTTGAGCAGGCCAGCCTAGACTGAAATGGGATTTTTAATTTAGTATTCGAGTTTTAAATTGGGATTTTAAAATTTGGGGTTTTATTGGGGGAGGGTATAATTTTAGGCAGCCTTAAGATATTTAATTCTCTTTTAACTTTTATAATTGTAAAAAGTTTTATGGTTGGCTGTACACCGCCCTGAGTCCTTCGGGAGAAGGGCGGTATATAAATATATTAAATAAATAAATAAATAATAAAGCTCTCTACGAAGCTGCCCCTTTCGATGTCACCACAGAAAGCCTTTTTCAGAAAATAAATGGGGCAAAGGCAAATTGATTGACATACTGTAAAATTTTATCTTTCAACTCTGGTGGCCCAATATTAAAGCCGAGGGAAGAACTTGAATCAGAAGTCATTGGTTTACTTATCAACAAGTGAAAGAAAGGTTTAAACTGGATAAAAAATGTAAATGGATTTGACTTGGTTAAAAATGAATTGGAAATTTCATTATATGGCAATAATGAACATATTATTGCTAAAATCTATGAAATGTTATTGAAACTGAATTTGGAAAAATGAACATGTAAACCATTGTATGATTCAATGGACAAGGAGTTTTGGATGCAATGTGATGCTTGAACAATGGGAAAATATGTAGATGAAGGGTTTAAAATTCACATTAAATTATAATCTAAAAGAAAATTTTTATAAGATGATGTATTGTTGGTAGTTTACACCAGATAAGTTATCTGGGTAAATGAATGTTGGAAATGTAAAAATAAAGAGGGAACTTTTTATCATCTATGGTGGACGTGTGATAAAAAAAAAAAAAGGAATATGATTCATATTTAAATGCAGAAAATTTTGAAAATGGAGATAAAATTGAAAACAGAACTTTTTTGGGGGGGGCTTAATGGAAAAAAAAACCAGAGAAAAAATTTGGAATTTTGTTATTATATATGTTGACAGCAGCAAGACTACTGTATGCACAAAAATGGAAGGATACTTTGATTCCTACCATGGATGAATGGTTGCAGACGTTGGTGGAGTTGGCTGAAACTGATCACTTTGATTAAAGAAAAGAATATAAGTACTTTTGTATCCACATGGAAACTTCTTCTGAACTTCGTGCTTGATGTAGAGAAGAATGAAACTCTGACTTTGGGTTTTAGTGATTTATAGAAATGGAAATTGTTCGTATTATTATGAAAAAGCAAAAAGCTGTGATTTGATGTTAATGCTTTATTTAAGGTAACAGAGAGAGTTGGAAGTCAATGTTTCTTTTTCTTTCTTACGTCTCACTTCTCTTTCCCCTTCCGCCCCTACTGCTTTTCTATTTACTTCATATTTTGTATTTTGTAATACTTTATAACTCAATAAAAATGTTAATGGAGGGGAAAAAAGACAATTGTAGTAACAATTTAACAAGAAAAAAAATCATACTCAATCCTTTCCTGTTAATTAAAGGCGTATAAGATATGAACCTTTTGGATTTTACTTCACTTGAAGTGAAACCTTTTTTTTTTTTAATTCAAGTGTAATTGTCTATTCCATAATCTGGAAGAAACAAAAATGTTATGTCTACATCCTCTGTTCACACTCCTTTTAACTGTATGTTAAATAAAATAAGTTAAGCTGTAATGGGTTACAACTAGCAAGCATACTGAAAATCCAACGGTATGATATATTTCAGAAGTTTCCTGTGTCAGAGGGTTTTTTTTTTTCACACTCTGGGGAAAAAAATGGAAATCAAAGGAATTGATCCCACTTCACCCAGAAGTAAAATAATTTAGGTGTGTCTTCATGCCCTTGCTTATCATTAAATAATTCTGCAATAAGTGAATTTATTTTCTGAGTGGTGATTCCATCTTTTTTTAAAGTCTGTTTAGAGGGTTCCAATAACACTGTAGGATCAAAAGCGGATCAAGCAAACTAGTAATCCAGTGGGTTTCAGACAGACCTCTGGGCTGTCTCTTCCTGTTCTAACTCCATTAACAAATGTGGGAAATGTGAAATAATGGCCACCCAACCAGACCACTGAGGGTGACCAAGCAGAAGGGTAAATGGCAGGCAGATGCAGTGCTATTGGGACCCAAAACTTAATGAGATAAGGACCAGGTAGAAAGAATGTCAATTCTTTTAAGGCAGATAATAGCCATTAATCACGAGGCCGGATAACATATTGACTTTGGGGGTGTTTTTCACATATACCCTATCATCTTACAAACAAATGGCCTATTACTCAAAGTGAGGCATAGTATTTATTGTTTAGACTAGAGCAAAGAAGTCCTAGTGTTCCATAAGGCCTGGGTATGTAGTGGTGTGTAGAAGACATTGCAAAAACAGTGGTTATATTTTTATATAATCAGGAACACAACAGCAACATTGCCTTAGATATTTAAAAAAATAACATCCATGGAAAGTTTTCAGGTCGCTCTTGGCCAACTCCCATGAAGATACTATATTCTGGGAGGTTTATGCATCAAAAATCACATGTGCTCTGTAACTTAATAGTAACTGTGCAAGTTACAAGAGGTTGTTCTGCCGTGAATAAATAACACTAAAGTTAAAAATGTTCCCTGATTTTATTTTCTAATTTTTTACATATTGGAAATACAAATCAGAATGCTTATGAAGGGCATCTCTTCCCTTATGTGCTTTTCATCCACTTCTTCCACATGTGCTTTGTGTTATAGAGCAGACCTATAATAATATAAATTATTTGTAATAATAGAAATCTAGCCAGCTTCAGAAATAGCTTCTTTTGAAAATATGCTCAATATAAAGGAGGAATAAGTGTTTTAATGAGTTACTGCTACTATAGTAAAAAGAGCAGTTGGAGAGATTTTAACATCTGAAATTTTATTGTAGACCATAATTATAATGAAATTTATTTAGAAAGTCCATTATTTAGCTTACTTTAGAATGATCTATTGTATTTTTGTCCTTACTACAAGCATTTTCTTTTTCTTTTTATCATATATAACTAGTTCAGTCCAGAATGTGATAACATCTCCTCGATTTATTTATCCTCCATTGTAGAGCTGAGGTGGTCTTCATATATGCACTAATAATGTTTACATTTATAAAATGGAACACAGACCTTCTCCTGGAGTGAAAGATCATGGGGTCAACAAAATACAGAGATTAGATCATCTATCTAAGTTGACTGCAATGCAGTGAAATTCACAGATCTTGATATCTATCTTCTCATTGTGCAACTGAAGCCAAGATGTTACTTACATAAGAAGTTTCTTCATTGTCTACCTTTTCAGTACTTAAAACAAAACAAAATAAAAAGAATGAGTACAGCTTATCTGACACTGATCACTTGTATAAACAATAAAGCAATAAACCTCACATTACCATCATCCAGGTTCTTTTCTATATCAGTTTATCTGCTGAAATTTTTTTGCACAAAGATAGTGAAACATCATTCCAGATTAATTTGAACATATATTAGTCCAAATATTACAATTATGTAGAGTTGTAACCAGACTGTTGGGCTCAATATGGCCATGTTTCTCCTTGATAACTACAAGATATACCCAGGAGCTTTAATATACAGAGAAAGGGTCATATGATGCTTTAATGATGTTTCCTTCATTACCAAATCTCTCTATGGAGTCTATATTAAAAAAAATATTTTATACTTCCAAATTTAGATTAAGAAATAAGTACTATCATTGGCACTGAAGTCCCAATCCTTCAAAAGTATAAAATTTCCTGGGACAGTGAGTCTACATGTGTTGAACTTCAGCGTGTAAGAACTCCAACATCTTGTAGCAGAGATTCTAGTTCTAGAAAGACTAATTTGATTACAAAAGCTTGCTGGATTTAGCTATTCAGATTGAACAATAATTATTTGGAATTATTTTTTTGTTTATTATTATTTGTGATTGGGCTTGGATTTCTAGCACACATTTCTAAACACTTGAAATTTATTCTCCAAACATAAACATAAATTTGAATCTTGTACTGAAGCTTTTGATTTTATCTACTGTTTTCCTGCACCCAAAACAGAACAATCTTGATAAAGAACTTTTGAATGACATTCTTCTAAGGCAGGGGGGTCGAACTTTTGTTGTCCTGCATGCTGCAGTGGCGAAAGCAAGTTAGTGAAGGGTTGTGGCTGCCCTGGGGCGTATGGGGTGTGTGTGAGGGTTTGGCATAGGTTGCTTGGCTGAAGGACACTCAGGTAAACTGGTGGGGGGGGGGGGGCAGTTCCATCACCCCACTGCCTCGCTTCATTCTTCACAACTTTTTCTCCTTGCTCACCACCATAATGGAGCAGGAAGCTGAGCAAAACACTGATGTAGTGACCATAAAGCGAGGTACGGTGGGAATGGAGGATGAAGCAAGGTGAGGGGTGCTGAATTGGCCCCCCCTGCCCTGTACTGGCTTACCTGAGCACCCTTCAGCCAGGTCATCAACATCCTGACAACTGCTTCAGTTGGCAGTGAGGAAGAGGAATGGGAAAAGAAAGAGGGAAAGCGCCTGTGTTCAGGTCTTTTCCCGTGTAAGATTGAGAGTATCTTGGCAACGTTTTAATGAGGTCCCACTCACCATCTTCAGGCTGGTGCTTTCGGCTTTGTGCTTGTGCGAGCAAAGCGTGATCTGAGCTGCTGTCTCCCTATATATACTGTTGGGGAGGTTGGCTGTGTTGTCATTTCTTGATTGGTTGATGGAGTTGATGTTTGCAGATTGGCTGGCTTTTTCTTAAGAACATGTGTGGCTGAGGTATTGGCTGTGTGTCTATCAGCTTCCTGTGTTGTAATGTTCTTACGAAAAAGACATTGGTCTCGCCTTCTCCCTTCTCTGCATGCTCTAGGACAATGGTAGCTAACCTTTTTGGGCTCCTGTGCCAAAAATTGTGCACGCACTTGCAGGCTAGCACTCCCAGGTGAGCATCCAGAAGGCAATGAGTGCCCCCATCCGCTTCGCATGCGGGCATAATCCCTCACCCCCCTCACCACCACCGCCACCCCCTTACCTGCACTGCCACCACCACCGCCACCCCCTTACCTGCACTGCCACCACCACCGCCACCCCCTTACCTGCACTGCACCTCACAGCTGATTTTCGGCCTGTTTGAGGCCTTTTTTGGCCTCCCAAAGGCTTGTGGAAGGCTTCTGCAGGCTTTGCAGGCTGAAAACTAGCCCGGTTTTGTCACTTCCGGTATTTTCGGAAAAACAGGAAGTGATGAAACGGGCCTAATTTTCAGTCTGCAAAGCCTGCAGAAGCCTGCAAAAGCCTTCCTCAAGCCTTTGGGAGGCCAAAAAAAGGGCTCAAACCAGCCAAAAATCACCTGTGAAGCACACACATGCCCAGTGAGGTAAGTTTGCCTGCAGCTCGCGTGCCAGCACGAATGGCTTTGCGTGCCATCTGTGGCACAGGCGCCACAGGTTCGCCATCACAGCTCTAGGATCAGGAGGGGATGGTCCTTGCTCTTTGCCTGATCTCTATCTCTACTGCTCCTCCCTCTCTGCAACCTTTCTAATCCTGAAAAGCCGTGCCTAGACTTACTCTGTCCTTCCCCAGTTTCCTCCAAGACCAACAAAGCTGCCCTCTTTAACTCTGTTGGTTGTTGTTCCAGCTCATCTTTCCCCATAGATTCAGACTCCAATGGGGCCATGATACTCCCCAACCCCACCCAGCCCCCACAGGCACTACCCACATGATGTCAAGCTGGCCATGCCCCCTGGGACATGCCCAGTTTATTTTTTTATTTTTATTTATTTATTTGGTTTGTCAATTGCTTACAAGATAATAGGTATAGGTAAAAACATAGTTATGAATACATGGATACATATAAGAAAAATAAAAGAAACAATAGGACAGGGACGGTAGGCACATTGGTGCGCTTATGCACGCCCCCTACAGGCCTTTTAGGAAGGGGGTGAGGTCAATAGTAGAAAGTCTAAGGTTAAAGTTTTGGGGGTTTGGGGAAGAAACCACGGAGTCAGGTAGAGTATTCCAGACATTGACCACTCTGTTACTGAAGTCATATTTCCTGCAATCAAGTTTGGTGCAATTAACCTTGAGTTTGTATCTATTGTTTGCTCTTGTATTGTTATGATTGAAGTTGGCCACATGTCCACCCCAGAGCACAACCACAATACTGACCTGGCCTTTGTCACCCCTGTTGTGAGGTTTTACAACAATATGTCTTTGGAAAAGCAGTAAATGGATCTCATTAACGTTTACAGAAATGCTCCTGATATTAGTATTATTTCTGTAACATGGAATTTATACTGTATTTTATACCTGGATAGTACATTGCATGCCTGTTGCCTGGAGCAACGTTTCAAAAAAATTTAGCACTTTCCCCTTTTCTCCCAATTGCCCAATGATGTTTTTGGACAAAACTCTTCAAAGTATTCATTACTTTCTCATGGGAAGGGATTTTTTAGAGAGGGCTAGGTCAATTTTTCTTTCTACCACAATCACAGTTCATGCTAGGAAGTCACATTTGAAATAAGAGTTGTTTTAAGCATGTACTCTAAACTATCTGTCAGATAGGTCTGAAGTCTGTTTTTGTACAGCATAAAAGCGATTGCTGCCCATGCAACAATTCCTTTCTGGGCCAATATTGCTTTTCTAGTTCATCCTTCTACAGAAATGTTGTTTTTGTATATTTTGAAAAATAGAATCTGAATGCAGAACTTTCTAAAAATTTTAATCATTTGAAATTCCCATTTATCCCCTATAAACATCAATTCATCACAAGTACTGAAATGCTTGAACATTTGACTTAATTCTAAAGAATCCCAGGAATTGGATTTTGGTGGAATACTGAAAAATCTAAGTTAAACATCTATAATTCTATTTGCTATCTTTACTTCCCATGATTCCCTGTGAAAAATGAATTGCTCTTAAATCACTTTAAGGATTGAGCATGGATAGGCCAGGTATAGTTGCTTCATGACCTTTGATTGCATTTGTGAATGTATATTGCTAGCTTGGGATAAATATTGTGCAAAGGTGCAATGCAAGGCTCTTGGGGAAAGGGTATAATCATATCTTTGATTTAAAAAAAACATGCATTTCTTATAATAAAATTATATCATTTCCCAAATCTAAACTTGATAAAAATCCGCATGCTCTGATATTTTTAGGGTTTGGGTATTTGGATGATGAACTTAATCCCACAAGTTATTGACCCCAAGGTCTTGCCAATTCATTTCCAATTTCTGATGCCAGATACTAAGTTGAACAAACAGATATGAATGTTTAATTATTCATGTCTATTATTATCTTTCTTTACACACAGAGACACTTCAATGTTGCCATTTTCAATGCACAATCCCACATACTTCCTGCACAAAATTACTTTCCACTATTCTGTTTTTCAAATCTGTGCCCAGTTTCTCTTTCTCTGTCACAAAGCTGAGCAAATCAGCCCTGATTCTTCCAGAATTGGAACTCTGAAATCCAAAGAATCACCATGTAATTCAAATTTGCAATCTGAGTTTGGAGAGCAAAAAAACTAATGTGGACTATTTAAAACTTCAATTGGGAAAAAGCAAAAGCAAAAAATTATAATGAGAAAGCTACTGCTTTTTTAAAAAAACTTTTTTTTTGTAAACCTGGATAAAAATAAGAGGGTTAGCAGACCCTTTAGAGGACATTTATGATGCTCAGGTTTGGCCAGATATCATGAAGGGTATCCACTATATTTTTGATAAGGATTTTTTTTTTAGCAAGGCAAGGCAAGGCAAGGCAGAGATGTAGGTATGAGAAAAGGACAGTGCTATAACCACCAAAAGGCCAAGTTATGTTGGTTAACCAAAGCAGGAAATGTCATATCTTACAAAATAAGAAATTTTAAATAACTATAATCAATGCATTTTTCATTTGATTTTCTTAGTGCCAAACTTGGCATGACAATGAAGCATAATCATTGATCTACTCTTATGGGATTTTTGTAACTTTGCTGCCTCTGAATATTGGATTTTGCTTGCAAATAGAGGATTGTCTTAATTTATTGACAGGCTGGGACCTTCTAAGAAAAGACTCCATCATGTACTGTACATCCATATCCATATATGTTTTGGATATATGTATTGGATTTTTTTCCTATGGAAATTTTAAAAAGCCCCTCCCACTTATAGTACTCAATTGTGTCACTGGCAATATTACATGTTTGTTTGTTCATTTTAAATATTTATACAGCTTTCCATTTTATGTCAAAATCTGAGTAAGTTCCAACCAGGAGCAGAATGCAAAGTTAAAGGGACATAATGAGAATCAATGCCAGGGAGATGGATAAGCCAAAAAAAGGACGGTGACACAGAAAAATATCATTTGTTAATCTGCTAGTATATGTTTAGATTAGTATTTATACATAGTCTAGCAACTAGCATCTCACTTTTACATTCATCATGATTGTGGCAGGTTGTAATAAAATGTAACTCATACACAGAGTTGTGGAGTTGACAGGCAGACACAATATATTGGAACTGAGTTGGATAAGGGCAGGGGTGGGATTCAAATTTTTAACAACTGGTTCTGTGGGCATGGCTTAGGTGATGGGTGTGGCTTGGTGGTCATGTGACTGGGTGACATGGTTTGGTGGTCATGTTATTGGCTGGGTGTGGCCAACTCAATATCCCTCTCATTGAGGCACGCATCTCCTTGCCTGGCCTCTGATGAATGTGGGGGTGCTGCAACAGTCATAAGTGTGAAAAATGGTCATAAATCACATTTTTCAGTGCCATTGTAACTTTGAATGGTCACTCCACACAAGCAAAGTACCAGCAAAGGAGGGGAAAAAAACTCCAGAGAAGTTCCTGAGACAAGAAGTCTAGTCCTGTCAAGAATGTAATAAGGGTTAACGGAGAGGCAGTTTCTGTAAGCAACACCAGAATGTTTCCTTCCTGCCTTCCTTACAGGATTAGGCCAGTAATTTCTTCTAACAACCGGTTCTCCAAAATACTTAGAATGTTAACAATCAGTTGTAGCAGATAGGTGTGAACTCGTAGAATCCCACCCCGGGATAAGGGTGATAATTTTGCCTTTCAGAGATTTATCCTCCTGTGTTTTAAGGTCTTTTAGTAATTTTAATGACAAATATAGGGAATGGAGTTAATATTCAAGAATACCTTACCTGTGACCAGGACTCTGCTCCTGTAGTACAGGGTTCTTGATAGTGTAACATTTCTTGAGTGGCAGATTCCTACCTGAGCTCCTGGCCTTCTGCTGATGATGAAGTCCTTTTGATATTGATTGACTTCATATCCATGAATGACAGTGAGGGTCAAGAACTTTAGAAAATATCTATTTTTTCCATAGCTGATAGTTAAATTGTCCTTTGTACTATAAAATGTGACAGTTCAAAGAAATATTCTCCTGTCAACTTGAGAGAGACAAAGATGTAGATATTGAAACTGGTTTTTTAACTAGCGTACTGTATGTAGTTGATGTTCTTTTATTGATAAAGCAAATTTTACAGAATAAATATAAAGACTAAATAAAAGTCAGCATCACGATACACTTCTATTTTACTTCCTTTGAATGATATAGTATGTGACTGAGTGATTGGGTTGAGCAAGGATGACCTAGAGAGACATATGAAACTGGTGTAGTGTTTTTCTTGTGCAATTGTATAAGACTTCATGAGAAGTAACTAATCAATGGATACAATAGCCAATTTTATACTTAGCCATTGACTCAAATTCTGCCTTTCAGTCTATAAATTCATAAAGTTCGATAAAAACGTAATTGTTGCCCTATGGATATATATTTTTGACCCTCTCTAAAGCCAGTTTGTTTTGCAGTCAATCCATTCACGTTTAAAATGTCCAGCATACAGCTTGATTATATTCCCAGGTTAACAGGACAGGAATTTAAGAGGCTGCATTTTCTTTTAGTGGAATTGTTTAACAAATTAACAGAGTTGGAAGGGACTTTGTTGGTCATCCATTCCAATCCCCTGCCCAAGCAGGAGACCCTATACCATTTCTGACAGATGGCAGTTTCTTCTTGAAAGCTTCCAGTGATGAAGCTCCCACAACTTCTGAAAGCAAGCTATTCCATTGGCTGATTGTTCTGTCAGAAAATTTATCCTTATTTCCAGGTTGAATCTCTTTTTGATCAGTTTCCATCCATTATTCCTTGTCTGGCCTTCAGGTGCTTTGGAAAACAGGATGACCCCTCCTCTCTCCTCTCTGTGGCAGCCTCTCAATCTGTGATAGATTTGCCACCTTTTTAGGAAATATGAGCTATGCGATCTGAGTAAAAATATTTGCCAGGGTTGAGTACCATCGTTTGTTCTTAGCTTTCAATAATTTCACAGGGAAAAAAAAACAACAACTCCTCAGAGTTTTTATTTGCTTCAGCTGCATGGGAAAAAACTCCCCAGGAAATTGCAACCTGATAGATCTTCTGGGCAAAACAGTGTAGTGTTGCTGAAGTTAGTGTTGTCCTAGAATGTCCTCTCCACACCATATCTGATTTTTACTGGATTAGGGTTAGGTTAGGATTCCAAAAATGACTTAAGATCCATTCCCAAATGTACACCCCAGGCTTAAGCACCCATTCTTAGTGGCCAGGTATCTCTTTATCTCCTGTGCAACATACGAAAGCTTTTACATTAGCCATCCTGAAAGGTGGCGTGGCGGTTTCAGGGAGACAGCTGCTCAACAGCTTCTTTGCTCCTGTCCATTGGGAGACATTAATTCAATCACTCACAATCTCTTCCATGGTTGTAAGTCAAGGACGACCTGTAGTTCCATTGAAATCACTTCCTGAATACCAGCAGGGATGATGCCATCTGAATGAAGGAATATTCTTTTGCAGTAGCAAAAAAATAAGTCTCCAAAGCATGATATAACAGGGACCTCTAAAATCCCTGTTGAACCAGATGAGAACATAGTCCCAAGAATTCCTGGAGTATTGCAGTTACTGACCATGTAAGAGTGCCGGAAGGACAATAACTCAGGGGTACAACATACATACATAATGAAAGGTTCTTGGTACTTTCTGAGTTTGGTTCTTTTCAATGAAGATGTTACCTAGTTTGGGAATGAAACTACAACAAAACAGCCATGCTCAAAGAGCACCAAGGACCATTCATTTCCCTGAGCTACACATTTTCCTTTATTGATACATAAATAAGCCAGATTCAATCCTCTTAGGCTAAATATGTCAGAATTATGTAATATGTCAGAATTGTGTTTGAAACTTGAAACATGACACTTTCTATTTACCTATAATTATTTATGATGTGTTTAGAGAAGATATAGTTCAAAGCATTGGGAAACCATAAAATTATTCTTCTGTAGTTAGTCCAACTGAGGTAAAAAGCTGCTCTCCGTGTTCTAAATATAATTATTCAAATATTTTGTGCCTATATCTGTCACAAAAATATGAAATAGGATCACTTTATGTGGGGTATTTTTTGTATTCAATACTTTTCAGTACTGTTATGTTTAAAATGAATAACTCATATTCATTTTTCCTGTTATTTAAACAAATGTTTCTTGCGTGAACTGTGGGCCATAAGTCTATTTTTATCTATTATACATTTACAGGTATTTGTGCTAAAATTGGTCTATGAAATTCAATGTGGAAGACAATGCTTTATTTTTTCTTATTTTTTTTTGCTGACAGAGAGATTGGTGTACAAAATAGTTCAGGGGATGGAACCAATAATTGTTTTAGATTCTCTTGGGCTAGAATTGGATTTTATAATTAAAAGCAGAAGATGTTCCAATTCAAATAACACTGACACATAACATGGCATAATTTTTACCACCTGAACAGTTTCTAAGTTTTATTTCCAAACAGTCATGTAAATTAAGTCTACAATTTAACACAGAGTTAAATGTAGTCAAGGTTATTCGCTATGAAAAAAAAATCTTAATAATGTCATCCTGTCTATTTACTTGGATGTAAGCCCTAACATATTTAATGGGAATTTCTTCACTGAGTATAATTTTTAATTTGATTTTTTTTGATAAAATGAATCATATTATCTTATAAATATATATGGAAGTAGGGAAGAAAAAAATTTATTTTTAATAGTATTTATTCTGTATTTAGTGTATGTTTTTTAGTAGGCTGTACACCGCCCCGA
Source organism: Bungarus multicinctus (assembly GCA_023653725.1). Lineage (NCBI taxonomy): Eukaryota > Metazoa > Chordata > Lepidosauria > Squamata > Elapidae > Bungarus > Bungarus multicinctus. Next base: position 5,460,999 of record CM042848.1, on the reverse strand, counting down.
GTCCCTTTTTGGGAGAGGGAGCGGTATAAAAGTATGATTAAATAAATAAATAAATAAATAAAAAAGAAAAGGAAAAGTCAAATTTTATTTTAAGAAGTACTTTTAACTTAGGTTTGTATAAATGAAAAGAAATTTAAATCTATATGCTTTACTCCTTTTGTTAAAATGTATTTCTTAAAATACAGTAATAAATCTTCGGAATAAAAATTTAGCTATTTCCTATTGCTGGGGTGTCCAAATGACTTCCAATGGTCAAGAAAACAAAAGCATGCTGGGTATTTTTCAAGTTAAAACATATAAAACATATTAAATATTAAAACATGTTCACCAGTTACACTGCACAAAATAAAGGTTGTCTCAAAAAATGAATGTTCTCATTGTGCAATTTATGTTTTAAATCAAAGTTGACAAGTAAGCCTAAGATATCTCTCTCTCTATGACTCATGGGGTACCTTTTGCATATATAAACACAAATTAGCATTTCATGGCAATTTGTTAATTTAATTAGGTATTTTTAGGATTTATTTCTAGTATTACTTAAGCAGAACGCCCCCTATTTCAGGCTTTTAGCTAAAGGTCATATGAGTGAATCTTGTTTTGCCAGGTGGATGTTTAACATATACAGGACTTTGATAAAAAACAGCTGTGGCTGCCTGATACCAGCTATGGCTGAACTACAAACAAATATATCTTGGCCCCAAATACTTGCTACATCTGCCAACAATTAGTTATCTATCAGAACTGGAAAGCAACACAGAATAAACATGATCTGATTTCAGAATAAGCAAATAAACAAGAATCTCAGCATCATTATTCATCAAGTAGAGGTGAAGTTACCCAATGTGTAGACTCAGACTCAAATATGTCAACTGGTAAAGTTTATTAGGCAGTATTAGATAACAAAAGAACTGATGGTCTGAATGCTTTACAGATGTTCTGGGACTGAAGAAACCAATATGCCTTCCTGAGAAAGAGTCTTTGCATTCTTCAGGGATACCAGATGTGAGTGTCATGCTATCTTCCATATCACCCCAAGCATGCCTGCATCTCTGCTTAATCTTCTTCTTTTGCTCAGAACAAAATTTATATTAACTTTATTAAAGTAGCATGTTCCAGAGATTGGTAGGCTTTCTGTCTCTTAGTGTGTAGGTTTTGGTTCTTCAACTTAGTTTTGGGAAGTCAGAAAACTTACAGATTAGTCTATCTGGCTTAGTACTGCCTACCAGATTTCTATATTCTTTATCTTCTCAATATACATAAAGCATTTGGTAACTGAATTTGACAGAGCACTGAAAGCAAATTGACTTCTGTTGGTCTTGGCATTTCTCAAACATGGCTCTAAGGCTCCAGAATATTTTCCTTCACCAGTTTACTTCCTAAAGAGACAGCATTAGCATAAAAAAACAGATTAAAGCAGGGGTCGCCAACCTTTTGGACCTCAGGGACCACCAAACTCATAATTTTAGATCCCAGGGACCACTAACTGGTTCTGTGGGCGTGGCCTAATTTGTGGGTGTGGTTTAGTGGTCATGCAACTGGCTGGGCATGGCTTGTACGTAAATATTATAAATATTTATATAAATATTGAATTTTTTTTATTAAAAAAGGCAACTTTTACCCAAAATCAGGTAAAGCAAGCAGGCAGATTGAGTTGCTCACAGAATCATAGATTCATTCAGAAATCTATCTATCTGCCATTGGCTAGTTCAGTCTGTTACATAAAAATTTGCTTGCAAGCAAACTCATAAAATTTGCTAGCAAAATTAACTCACAACACACCATGCATGTAAATATTGATTTTTTTTATTTTAAAAAGAGCAACTTTTATCCAAAATCAGGGAAAGCAGGCAGATTGAGTTGCTCACAGAATCATTCAGTAATCTATCTATCTATCTGTCTGCCGTCAGCTAGCTCAGTCTCTCAAATTTTCTTGCCGTGAGTCTACACTGAATTTGCTTGCAAACAAAGCTTCAATCCTAAGGAAGGTTTGGCTGTGCTTAGCTAAAAAGCAAGAAATCCAACCATTTCCTGCTTCCTAGCTAATCTAAATTTCCCAGTGCAGCAAAACAGATGATGGTTGGAAAAAGGAAAAATAGCAACTTAACAGACAAGTTTGCAGGGTAAGGAGTGAGTGGGCAGGGAGGGTTTCCGCGGGCCATGTGGGCTGAGCAGCCTTGTGTTTCTGCGCAGCCTGGATTAATTGCTTTGTGGGGGTGCTCTGGGGGTGAGATTTCTCTGTGGCCCACCAAAATTTTCTCACGGCCCACCAGTGGGCCGCAGCCCACCAGTTGGCGACCACTGGATTAAAGCACTTAGACTTATATACTACTTCATAGTGCTTTACAGTCCTCTCCAAACAGTTTACAAACTCAGCATATTTTCCCCAAGTATTTTGGTCCTCATTTTACCAATTTCAGAAGATTAGAAGGCTGAGTCAACCTTGAGGCAGTCAGGATCAAATTGCTGGCAGTGAGCTAGTCTGCAATATTTCATTCTAACCACTGCACTACCAAAGCTCTTTCTGATCACCATGGCATCCTTTTTGATCATCAATGACATTCAGCTCTTTCTTTTGTAGTCACTTTCATAGCAAGACCATAAACCAGGGACCGGTTTCTTGGAAGACAAGTTTTCCACGGGTGGGAGGATGGAAGGCGGGGAGAAATGGTATCAGGATGACACACAGGAAGCCTTCACTAGAAGAGTGTCAGAGTGATTCATGAACTGAAGCAAAGCATGGTAACAAGGTCAGCCAATGAATAGGCTATAGCAACTAAGTCCGCCAATGAGGACTGTTTGGTAACTGAAACTAGAAGTAGCCTAGGCATGGCTCTATAGTAAGCTCTGCAGCTCTGCAGCTATGTTAAGCTCTGAGTCTGTCTATTGAAAATGAAACTGCTTCTCTCTTCTGTTGTGTGTCTTGCTTGTCTGCTTGTGAATTGATGTCTGCTGAAGTTGAGTTGCTGTTCTGCTTCTGCTTGAGTTTGCTCCATGTTGAAGAAATCTACAACTGGTATTGTAAAATTTACTTTATATGTTTATAAAGAAATTAAATGAAGCCTCAGCCATCTGTATTTACTTTTGTGGCACTGAATTTATGCCGCAATACTCTGAACAAAGAGGCTTCTTTTGCTCCATGGAGAAAGTCAGAAGACACAGAGAAATCTTCATTTGAAGAGGCTCTCTGCTTCTGCTACAGAAGAAACCCCAATCAAAGACCCAGGGAAGCAGAAAGCGGCATGAATGACCACTGCCTGAACTTTTCAATGGCTAATCATTGTGTTTCCCTTGCAAATTATACCAGTGAATTTCTGTTTCTAAGAAAGTGAGAAGGAAGTGGGGGATAAGAGACAATCCTAAAACTTCCAGCAAAACCCAGCACATTAAGGAAGTGCTGAGAAGAGAGAGAGAGAGAGAGAGAGAGAGACAGACAGACAGAGACAGGGAGACAACTCTGCACAGAGCAATGCCACTTTGCAAAGAAATTTGAAGTGCGCAACCCCCAAAGTTTCCAAAGGCTTGGTTTCCATGCAATGTAACACGATCATCACACGCACCAAACCAGACTGCAAGTAGGCAGGATGTGGCCAAAACATACGAGGCATCCTTGAATATTGAAACAAAAGTGAAAAATATAAGTTGAAGCACAACGGAGCCCAGCAATCTTGGAAAAGGTTCAAAGTAGATAAAATAAGTATTGTTTTATATCTGGCCTATTATACCAGTTTCAGCAAATCAGAAAAGAACAAACAAGCCTCAAACAACATATTGTGCAACAAATATACTGCATTTTACAAATATGTACCTTAGTTTTGTCATATACTGTAACTTTAAGATCTAAGGAACTTATGGCTTTTCATCTCCAAGTTCACGTTTTTGGGTTCCTAAACCCCATAGGTGAGAAGATTCCTACAGAAATTGACTTGAAGAAAGATCATTGGCAGAATATGTTATTTGCATGTGGAAGATTGCTGGTTCAGTTTTTAGCATCTCCAGGAGGAATTTTCAACATTTGAAAGAGCTGATGACACTTAGTGTGAACAATATTGAACTGTTCAACTTATGATCTGATTCAGAGCCATGATAATATGAAGCATCATTTCTTTCTCCTCCCTACCAAATAGGATCCTTTCAACTTTCCCATTTTTATTTGGTTTTGGGGTTTTTTTGAAAAATGCACTTTGAATCTTTAAGTAGTGATATAGTAATTGTAAATTGAAACATTTTATAATTCAGGCTCTTTCTTTCTTTTTCAAAACTTAGACAAAGTTTATTCCTACAGATAAAAACTCTACCTGATTTCTGGAATACTCTACCTGATTCTGCGGTTTCTTCTCCAAACTCCAAAAACTTTAACCTTAGACTGTCTACTATTGACCTCACCCCTTTCCTAAGAGGCCTGTAGGGGGTGTGCATAAGCACACCAATCGTGCCTACCGTCCCTGTCTTATTGTTTCTTTTTATTTTTCTTATATGTATCCATGTATTCATAACTATGTTTTTACTTATACCTATTATCTTGTAAGCAATTGACAAAAATAAAATAAATACCTACAGATGCCCATTTAGTCTTCTTGGCAATAGTTCAGATGTAGTTCACCATTTTCTTTTCTGAGAAGTTTCCTCAACCTTCTAGGTTGCAGGCCTGCAGCCCAAGGATTCATTGATTGCCTCCCACGTCGAGATTATCTAATCTGATCCTGTTTAGCCTTTTCAGGCAAAGTCAGCTAAGTGCAGGTCATGCTACGACCTTCTGCATGCTTCTCTGCTGAATAGGGAAGGGCATGGAAGAAAGTGCATTTAGAAATCATTTTTGATGCAAACACTAGTTTTGTCCTATGCCAAAGAGTGTCATAAGAATCACAATGCTTCCAACGTTTTCCCATTACATGGCTGTTGTGTGATATATAAAATAAAGAAATTACTATAGCTGTCTAATGGATCCTCAGAATAACTGCTCTTTAGTAGGGTATGATTTATTTTATTTATTTTTACATTTCTCATGTTTGTTATGCATGAGTTATCATCATAGGATTCTTCGTTGGTGTACAGAGGATAAAAGTTCTTAAAGTTGGCTTTAAGAAGTGACTGCGCTTTCTCAGTCACTTCTTAAAACCAATTTAGTTGTATTTTTTTCTTCCGTTCCTTATTTTAGACTCTTTATAAGCCTCTTGAGCTGTCAGTTTTTCATTCATGTACATAAATATACAGAATTAAATGTAACAAATAACAAAAGGGCAAAATTATCCTTGTAGATCAACCTGCTGGTGCTTAGCTTTGATAAGTCTTTTCTCACTCTGTTGCACCAATCATTTCTTTTTGCCAACAATAAATACATTCATGCTGGGAGTCTACAAAAATGTTGTGCAGTTCCTAGAACGGTGTTTTGACATATTTTAATCGCTGTAAGCATGCTGTTCCTGATGTTGTACCCTACTAGGAATGCGTATTGCAAGCTTCAGCCAGGATACAAATTATTCTGTGAGAACAAGTTTTGACATGATGGCAACCCTGACAGCAGAGAAGTCGAACAGCAAAATAAGAGACAGGTGGAAATAACTTTGTAGACCCCAAAGGAAATGCTTCTAGCCCATTAGATGTGTAAGCAGTAGAAAGAGAAATTCAAATCTTTGAACATTGATTTCAGTATAAACAGAGCTTGCATTTTGAGCACAGCAATCTCTAGAATCATTTCATAAAGCCTTTATTAACTTTGTTACAATAAATCTATATAATATAGTTCTGGGGTCCTTGGAAGTATTTTCTTGCAGTATCTTTTAGTTGGCAGAGAAAAATCTTACATATGAGTTTCCTGGACATAGATTGTCAAGCTACCATTGTGGCAGATCCCCATAGATCCCTATCGAGATGCCGCCATTCTGGGGGCAGGGAACTTGGTGCCATTTTAAAATCTTTTCCTGTTTCTGGTCTTTTCTTTTCTTTGATGTATCTTTTTGGGAAAAGGAGGAGGGAGGTATAAGCCTGGGCCATCTGTTTTGTCTCAACCTCAGAGGAACCAGCAAGCAGCGTCTGAAAGCAACTTATTTATTTATTTTATTTATTTGTCAATTTGTCAATTGCTTACAAGATAGGTAAAAATAGGTATAAGTAAAAACATAGTTATGAATACATGGATACATATAAGAAAAATAAAAATAAAATAAAATAAACAATAGGACAGGGACGGTAGGCACATTGGTGCACTTATGCATGCCCCCTACAGATCTCTTAGGAAACGGGTGAGGTCAATAGTAGAGGTTAAAGTTTTTGGAGTTTGGGGAAGAAACCACAGAGTCAGGTAGAGTATTCCAGACATTGACCACTCTGTTGCTGAAGTCATATTTCCTGCAATCAAGTTTGGTGCGATTAACCTTGAGTTTGTATCTCTTGTTTGCTCTTGTGTTGTTATGGTTGAAGCTGAAGTATTCATGGACAGGTAGGACATTGCAATGTATGAATTTGTATACTATATTTAGATCGGACCGAAGGCGGCATAATTCAAGGTTTTCTAGGTCTAGAATTTTGAATCTGGTGGCATAAGGTATTTTGCAACAAGTAAAGGAGTGGAGAACTCTTCTTGTGAAATATTTCTGGACTTTCTCAACTTCTTATCACTTTCTCAGTTTGAGGTTCCCACAGCAACTTCGCACCTATGGATTGGTTTACCTTGGACTGGACAGAGGAGAGGGGTTTCTACAACTTTTAATCTAATGGCTTTAAGTGGGAACTTCAGGTCCTGCTTTACTCTTCTTGCTATCATTGTCTCCCAATAAAAGTTCTTTTTGAAATGCTACAATTTTCAGAAGTTCTGATTTCTTGAGGAGGTAGGAGAGGCAAGACCTTATATTAGGCAGGATCTGCAAAAATGGTGAACCCATTTTTGCTCTCTTGAGGGAATCCTGCAAACCATGTCTGACCAGGGTAGTGACCACAGAGAAGGAGAGTGCTGGAGAGAAACCTCCACCATGGCTCAGGTGGATGCAGCCTCTGGAGGTCCGGCAGAGGAACCAGCTGCTGGAGGACCACGTGAAGTCAAGATGGTCCATTGGCATGGGGAAGAAGGACCAGTGGGAAGGGAGAACCAAAGGAGTCACCCTCACCTGAGACAATTGACAACAGAGCTGGAGGTGTGAGCTGGAACCCCTATCTGACAACAGTGACCTGGATGATGAACCAGGCCAAGGGGGTCGCCTTAAGAAGCATGCACTTCATATAGGAGGCCTTCCAGAACTTGAGAGCCCAGGGTGTCTTGGACCATCTGGATGAAGGTGAAGAGAAACCAGGGGATATATAAGAAGGAAGGGTAGACTCTCCCACTCCAGGGACATCTGGAAACACTACTGGGTTGGATGGAGCAGCTGCCACACCTGCCAACTCTCCATGCCAGGACCTGGGGTTGGTGAATATCCATGAGGAGAGAGAGACCTCCCAACTCAAACAAAAAGCACCCCCAGGCATCAAGTTTGATGGGGATCCCCAACAACTGAGGCTCTTCCTCATCCGCATCCTGTCTGGCTACAGAACCTTTTCCCACTCAATTTACAAGAATGAACTTCTGAAAACCAAACGTATCAAAAGGAATCCTTTATTGAGATGAGACTATTCATGTAGGGATTTAAAGCAGCGTCTGAGGTCCCTCAGGCAGACAGTGATAGATAAGGGAGTTTAGAACCTCTCCCCTTATCTCGATGTGTATTTAGTGAAACAAAAGCAAGTATGTTAATTCCCCTCCCACCCCTTCTGTAGGAACAATCTTTTTCACAGTTTCCAAAGGGCATACCTAATTTCCCCCCACCCCTCTGTGTCTTCTGACTTTCTCTCTGGAGCAAAATAAAGCCTTTCTAGGGAAGGCTGCCCTATGTGCCAACCTGATACCATCCCCACCCTTTTCCCCTCCCTTCCCTGTGGAAAGTTTGTCCTCCATGAAACTAGTCTCTGGTGCCAAAAAGTTGGGGACCACTGGTTTAGATTCAACAGGATACATAATATAAGTGCAATGTGTCATAAGTAATTTTTTGTTATTAAATAAATAATGATTAGGTTATATGAGCATAATGATATGTCCTACTTTGACTAGTAGACTTCTATGAAGTTTTAGAAAATACAGTTTACACAATAAGGGAATATGATAGCCTGGAGTAGGAATATAGGACGTAGTATCACTTTAAGAGAATGAGAGAAGGTCTGGAGTATTGACCAAAAAAGGCAAAAATAATAACTAGGACTATAAAATAGACATAGAAAGGAAAGAAATAAAAACCAATACAGATAAAACCATATAGCATCAGTGGTATTGCCTATGATTAAATTCACTACAACAGGAGTTTCCTCACTTTTCTAGATGTCTTTCTGAGCATATCTGGTTCATGCCAGTTTAATTAATTCAATAGACAGTGATTCTGTTAGTCAGCTATGGATAATTAGCTAGGATAATTGATCCTAAAATTTTGGTTGTGAGTCATGATTATTGTAAAGCAGTCCAATACATGACTGCTCCCTATTTTACTACCTTTAGAGAGGCAGTTGTAGACTGAATGTGGTTGTCATAAAGCAAATGGTATGGTCATTAAGTGAATATCACAATCAATAAGTGAATTCACTGTTTGCAAGTTTTTGCCAGAAATTGGAAGTAAATGCTGATTTCCAGCAAAAAACATCATACATTGTGATCATGTGACCACAGGATGCTGCAAATGGCCAACAATGCAGGACAATTGCTGAAGACCCAAAATGTGGTCATGTGATCATGGGGATGGCAAATGTAAGGACATTGAATCTGGATTGTAAATCCCTTTTCCTGGGTACATTACATTTGTGGCAGGTCACTAAACAACTGGTCATATGTTGAGGGCTACCTGTACATAAATCTTATGCTTAGTTTTTTAATTTTATATTTGTATGCATCATTCGTGTTTCTTCTCAGAGCCAAAAACAACCTCCCAACTGTGCCTTAAGGAAGGCAGTTGAATATGAAGGCTTTGTTTTGTTTTGAATCATAATGACATATTTTAGGAATACTTTCCAGGAACTAAATTAGTGCAACATGATGCAACTGATCTTCAATTAAATTGAATTTCTATGCAACCTACCTGTTGCTTGTCTCAGAAAACTAGTTTTTTTAAAAACAATAATTTACCCTGCTGGACTTTACTTCATTCAAAACAACAACACTGTCAGTTGCTCTGAGAACAAGATGAGCAAACTATAAATTAGATAAATAAATAAATGAATATATATATATATATATATATATATATATATACATTTTGTATTACAACACCCTGTTAAGCCCCAATTAAGGGAGAAAGCATACTGCTTTCTTTTCTGTCTTTCGGCTCATCACCAGAGACCATACCGACAGAAAGCTATTTGTTTCGTTGCCTTTTGTTTACATGTGTGTAAGGTTTTTAAGCTGATAATTTTAAATAATAAATAAGGGAGACTAGTATAGATCTATTTCGAGCTAGTTAGCTCTCTTCAGCTAGCCATACCCTTACTGGGATTCGAACCAGGGAAGTATTACATGTGAGGCAGTTGTAATTGCCTCTACACCACTGGCTCTCTCCTTATCAGCTCAGGCAGGGGAATAAGTATATACTTTGTATTACAACACCCTGTTAAGCCCCAATTAAGGGAGAAAGCATACTGCTTTCTTTTCTGTCTTTCGGCTCATCACCAGAGACCATACCGACAGAAAGCTATTTATTTCGTTACCTTTTGTTTACATGTGTGTAAGGTTTTTAAGCTGATAATTTTTAAATAATAAATAAGGGAGACTAGTATAGATCTATTTCGAGCTAGTTAGCTCTCTTCAGCTAGCCATACCCTTACTGGGATTCGAACCAGGGAAGTATTACATGTGAGGCAGTTGTAATTGCCTCTACACCACTGGCTCTCTCCTTATCAGCTCAGGCAGGGGAATAAGTATATACTTTGTATTACAACACCCTGTTAAGCCCCAATTAAGGGAGAAAGCATACTGCTTTCTTTTCTGTCTTTCGGCTCATCACCAGAGACCATACCGACAGAAAGCTATTTATTTCGTTGCCTTTTGTTTACATGTGTGTAAGGTTTTTAAGCTGATAATTTTTAAATAATAAATAAGGGAGACTAGTATAGATCTATTTCGAGCTAGTTAGCTCTCTTCAGCTAGCCATACCCTTACTGGGATTCGAACCAGGGAAGTATTACATGTGAGGCAGTTGTAATTGCCTCTACACCACTGGCTCTCTCCTTATCAGTGTAGAGTAATCAGTGTAGAGTAATATGGTGTAGAGGCAATTACAACTGCCTCACATGTAAGCTTGTTTTGATACAGGTTACAGATGTTTTACCATTTTAGACTTATTGAATAAGCCTGTTCAGCATGATTCACGGAGATGCTGAAAATCAGGTCAGCAAAAGAAAATGTCAAGACGTTTCAAATGAAAGACTGAATGAAAGTGCTGTTCCAAAGAGGGTCACTGACCTGTCTGTAGTATCAGATTCTGAAATGTTTTAGGTGGCAGGTTTGGAAAGTGTACAATAAACTTGTATATTCCATTGATGCCAGTGGGTGATACAGCCTCAGCAGCATTTGAAGACCAAGTAATTAGTGACTTTTGTTTGCCCTTCCCTACTATTGTATGCTATTGTTTAATTTACTAATTTTGCATGTTATGTACAAAGCTATTTCTTTTCATTTTTGCAAAAGCAATAGCAATCCTACTGTCACTATTCCTCACAGAATGAGAAAATATATGGTTTATATTTGTGAAAATTCTACATAAATATAATCATTCAAAATAGGTAAATAAGAGGATAGGAGTCTATAGAATTGGATATAATCCCTTTCTCCTTCACATGCTTATACCATGTATTTTGATTTGTATCAACACTGCAAAAATGAGGCAGAAAATCTATTAGAAACCATTCATAGTGCCCAAGCAATTCTATGCTTAGCTAATTCTCAGTCAGGCCAACTTATAAGACTGATACAATGACCTGGTATTTTTTACAGCACTCCTGAATTATTTGAAAGACAAGAATGGTATAAATATTTCAAGCAAAATCATTGATTCAAAATATCTCAAGTGAAAATTCCACATTTAACTAATTCTGGGATAATAATAAGATAAAGGAACATTCTCATACATGCAGATGATCTGGTATGTTGCTAATCTATTTCTGTTCTTTTGTTTTGGTTTGTAGATAGAGTACAAGCCAATGATTAAGTATTCTCTTCACTAAGCAGCTGTTTTGTTTTATTTAGGAGTTCTGACAGATCTATGACCAGATTATCAGAGCACAAAAACAATAATGAAATAATAAATAGACAGGCTAAAATACAAACATGTATCTCAAATTAAAACACCTGAACATGTAAGGATGTCTTTGCTAGAGTCATAAAAGTATTATACAGGCAGCAGGTAATCTGTTTAATAGGTGGCATTTCTACTAATTAGAGTGCATATACAGTCTAATTTCTTAATGTATAGTTTCCTCTGACCAAGAATTTTCATGGGCAAATTGCTACGGGAAGAAATGCCCCTTCAATACTTTAAGGAGCAGTTTAGATTTTCAGAGTTATGTTTTCTTGGGCCAAAAGTGGATCCAATCTTCAAATTAATATTCATGGTCAGAAACTCCATATAATATAATGTTTAATGGGCAGGGATCACTGTGGCCAAATTACCTCTGAAGAAGTCTAGAAATGACCACATCTGCTGAAACATCTGAAGATTGTGAAAGGATCCTATACAATCAGATTACTATTAAGATTTAAGAATATGTACCTCTCCCCTAGTACACTTTTGCTTTATAAAGGGGAAATGCAGCTTCCAAATCTGTAAAGTGACTCTATAATGATTCTATCTTTGTTAGGATTCAACTTCATTGAGCAGCATTTTTCCATCACAAGGTCTATCCACCAAGGGAAACTTGACATTCAATTAATTGTCCATTTAGGTTCACGAAAATTAGCCACATTAATGAATGGCCAATAAGATCTAAGCAGCCTTTCTGTATCAATAATGTCATTACTTGGAGGGGTCCTTCCCTGAATTCAGAGCCTCCATAAGGAACTATTTACTTCTCCCTTCCCAGTTGACAATGTCTCCTGTCACGTAGTGTTGTTCCCTAGTTGGAATATCAAATAAATGGTTAGGAAGGATGAAGCAGGGAAAATGTAAATTAAGCACTGACAGTTCATTTTCACAGCTTTTATTCGTATTCATCACTATGTATAAAACTCCTGTCAGAGCTGCTTTGTGAGTCATGGATTCCATGAATTTACATTGTGCATGACCTCTGACACTTGGGCATTTATCTGGTTAGATGAGCTGGCAGCATGATAGCTTTAGAGTCAGCATTTAGTTCTGATGTGTGGTTCTGGTGATCTCTCTAAAATAGCAAGCAAGATTAAAGCATTTAAACCCTCATAAAATGACCATTTCAGTCCCTTCAGCTTCAACCAACTATGCAGGCCTCTGGAGACAAACCCCGAACTCCTGTAGAGGCAGCATTCTTGATTGCTTAGTATAGGGGGAAATTGCAACATTGAACTAGGGGAGATTTTAGTGGTCCCAGACAGAATTTAGAATATATTTGATTTGTCAATCGCTTACCAGATAATAGGTATAAGTATATACATAGTTATGAATACATAAAATGGATACATATAAGAAAAATAAAAGAAACAATAGGACGGGGATGGTAGGCACGTTGGTGCGCTTATGCATACCCCCTACAGACCTCTTAGGAAAGGGGTGAGGTCAATAGTAGACAGTCTAAGGTTAACATTTTTGGGGTTTGGGGAAGAAACCACAGAGTCAGGTAGAGTATTCCAGACATTGACCACTCTGTTGCTGAAGTCGTATTTCCTGCAATCAAGTTTGGTGTAGTTAACCTTGAGTTCATGTGCTCTTGTGTTGTTATGGCCTTTCCAAACAAATTCCAATGGCCATTGAACTTGTTGGGAGATATTTGGTAAGACTCTTTAGCTTTCTGCTGGCCATTCTAAAGATAAGCCAGCTTTTCTGCAGGCCATAAAATTATACTTGTCAACATAATTCAAGACGGTTTTTTTCTTCTTAGTGTCCCTGGCCAGATGAATGAGATAGCAGATAAGGACCGTGCAACAGATAAAGATCATGCAAACGCAGCACAGTGTTCTGTAGAGCATGTGGGAGAGTGAGGCAGAAGGCAAAGATTCCCATGAAAAAAAAGGCAACTATCAATTTCCATCTGAAATGTAAAGCTGCAGTATTTCTTTCTTGGAATTATCTCATACTGAAAGGTAGCTTAGAAAGAATTGCAAATGTATTTCTTATGAATGAAGGCAAATATGTAAGTTATTTTCATGGTCAAAGGGGAGAATCTGGAATTTCTCTGAGGTTGTTTCCTTACAGGCTTTTAAAAAGGCAATTAAGTCCGGGCTCTTTCCCTGAATCTTGGGGTCAGGATGGGGTTAGTCCCCAGCTGATGAATATTTAAGTTCTAGATCAGCTTTTTATTATTCTGTAATGTTTTAATGAAATGTTATTTTTGTATTGATACACTATGGTTTTCTTTTTTTAATTCTGTACACCAGTTAGAGTACCATGGTTGGGGTTGAAAAGTCATATAAATGCTTTAATAAATAACAATACATAATATATAATAGAGGAATAAAAATCAGATATATCAGCAATGATTTTGTCTTAGAATTTAGCTTAAGCCTATTCTGTCTCATCCAGATCCTTTGTTCTGCTGTTCTCTCTCTCTCTCTTTCTCTCTCTCTTTGCCTGAAGTTCCTCAGTCCGTAGTTCATCCACAAAATTGTCAAGCTCCTCATCAGAGTCTGAACTCACCAGGACAATGTATGAAGTCAAGGTATACTACACTCCAATTCGTTGGAGTTTACATGCCAGAAGGAATCCTAGAGAATATAGCCAATGTTGCAATTGTTATCATATTGGACCACAAATACCAAAAACTTTAGGCTTATTGCAGAGAGAGAGAGAGAGAGATGGAAGGAGGGAAGGAGGCGGGGAAGAGGGGAGGAGAAAGTGAGGAAAGAGAAAGAGAGAGGGAAAGGGAGGGAGGGGAGAGAGAGAGAGAGAGCGCCTTCTTGGAGTGTACAAAATAAAAGTGGTATATAAATAGAATCTGAATCTGACTGTTCACTCTGTGACTATACCAGGTAGTCATCTATCACATCTGGATCAGTTAATGAACAGAAATAGTAGTAAATCTCCTCTTCAAAATCAATTTTCAATACCTCTGAAAGTAAATAGATATGTATGCTTGTGTGGGCAATTCCTGAGAATAGATGAATTCTTGAGCTTTTCCAATATTTGGAGAATGAATGTTGAACTTATCCCAAATCAACAGGCATGAGAAGTTTCAATACCAGCCTTGACTTTACCTGAAAGAACCTTGAAAGGCCAAGGACTTTGAGAGGGTAACCATGTTCTTATTTAACCAGGTCTCAATAATATGCATGAAGTTCTGTATGATTTTCTCTTATTAAATGATGTGTGAATGTGGCTTTATTTTAGACATATTTGATGTTCACAATCAGCACCTGAAGCCAGAAATCTCAAAGACCACCAGAACAGGGAGTCAGATCAGAAGTGGAGATGATCACCAAAATTATGATCACTCTTTCTCGGCCACAAAATTTGTTTGAAAATTATTTCAAATAAGCACAGCAAAGTATTATTTTTTACTCAGACAGAATAAACATCCAGATTTTTTTAAAATTCAGGTCTTCTTCAAGTAGGAGATATAACCACTTGATCAGTCCAGCTAATTAGTCTGGCTACATGTCAGTACTATAAAAATGCAATTTTACCCTCAAACTGTATCAAAATGTTCATTAGGGTAGATTTATTCTTAACATTTGTACAATGTTCAAAGGCTTTCACAGATATTTCCTGGGGTTACAATAAGCTCATGAAAAACCATCCTTATCAATGGCTTGCTTAAGATGACCTAGTGAGCTGAAGGCATAGGCAAGATTAGAATCATGATCCATGGCTTATGGTTTAGATGGTATGCTGTACAACTCTCTCAGATAAAATAATCTGGGATAAAAGTTTCTTAGGGCCTGTTCCACTAACTTTTAATGATATCCTTGCTTATTGCCTTTCTCAGATATCATCTTGTCAAGTAAAAAACTGTAATTTAATTTGATTTTTATTTACTATTTGTTAATTTGCGTAAAATGTTGCAAATGTTGAGTTAACTTCTTTGCTTAAAGCTTTTCATGGCCTATTTAGAAGCTACTTTCTGATAAATCTTCACCACTTCTACAAGTGGAAGTATTGAGATCATGCTTGACCTGAAAGAGCAGATATTTGATTTGGGGGCCCTTCTGGATCCATGTTCTTCCTTGAATAGCAGGTGGAAATTATGGTCAGCCTTTGCTCAACTTAGGCTGGTGTTCCAGCTGAAGCCCTACTTCAGTTAGGAAGCTTTAACATTGGTAACTTGTGGCCTTATTACATACAGTTGGACTTTGTGTGGACTGCTTTTGGAAATGACTCAGAAACTACAGCAGATACCAGATGTAACATCCAGACATTTACTTTGTGGTTGTTTGTACTAGTTACATCTGGTCTCAATTCCAAATGCTGGTAAATATACAGCCAGGTATGGCATGACGTCAGGTTACATTAGGATGTAGTTTTGCTTGTCTTATTCAGGCATCTAGAGAAGCTTTGGTTATGATTCTATCTCTGCAGGAATGTCAGAGGGCTATAAACTATAGACATTATCTCCAGAGTTTCACTTAGGCCCTTCAACAAACAGGTTTTCAAACTCACTTTTTAGAAGGACATCTGTAATCTAATGGATGACCATTGGATGACAATCTTTAATTTTATTTTTAGTATGGCAGACATTGTGGCTTAAGCAGTGAGAATTTTACTACAGTGAGGAACATACCCCTGCCGATGCTGTATCCTGTGATGTTGCTCTGACAGAATAACATCTGCCAGTGGAATGAATTCTTGTTTCTCCAATCTGCCCTGTGGCATTTTGAGACCCTTCCTCCTCATGGGTGAATGAGGTGGAGGGTAAAATGAGTAGACATCCCATTTTTCAAGCAGAAGTCATCTCACAATTTTAGCTGTATTACTCATCTTGTTTTGTTGAATCCTTTGACCATCCTCAACCCTTGAAATGTATTGAAATATCAATTTCCCCATTAACACTGCTTTCTCCAAGCCTCATTCATCTAAATTTAAGGCTACCACAATATTTGATCAATTTGTGATGGATTTGTGCTTTATCAATCCCTGAAGATGGTCTGCACTAAACTGCTTCCTCTAAGTAGCAAATGCAGCCTGAATCAGCTCTTGCACGCCATTAGTTTCTAGCAGGAAATGATCTCATAGAATAGTATTTCATGAACCATACAATGAAACTGTATCATGTTGGCAACTATATCAGTATAGGTAATTTTAAAAAGGCATGAAAAATGCTAAGGCAGAAGGGAGAAATATCCCAAGACAGAAGAATTATTTACACTATTGCCATCAATATTGGAATTCTTTATTCTGCCCCTACCTCTGTAATTAGGATTCAGCAGCATTGAGCTTCTCAGAGACCATAGTGAAGTAGACAGTTTTGTTCAAGGACTGATCCAAAAAATTAAAATGGAGGCTTCTGCCACATAATTGATGCCCAACTGCATTTTTACGTACAACAGTCATATATGCATGCAAAAAAAGATGTTTTGGTCATCTGTCTGCAGCCATCAGCTTGACTTTTTTTTTCATCCCTGTGGATCCCCTGATGTTGTCTGCTTTTTAAAACAATCCACGTTGGAACACCCTTTAATATCCAGATGTAGTGGCCATGTTTACTTTTTTTTGTATTATGTTTTACATTCTCAAGCAGCAGAAATGCTTAACACCACTGAGTACAAAGTCTATGAACAGGTAATGCTATTACTCATTTACTTTCAGGTCATTTCTGAAGGACAAAAGGCACTCTAATAAGAAATACATGAAATAGGATGATTATCTTATTAAACAGATAACATTTGTTATATGACCATGTCTCCTTTTTATTAAAGAGCAAATGTTTCAAATAATATTATCTAAGATGAAAGCTAATCACATCCAGTGATTTTAGCCGTGCCCAGCAACTTGCCAAAAAGAACCAGACCCCATTTTAAAATGATAATTGCAGTTTAAAAAAAACCCGGAGAGCGACAGAAGCTTCTGATCATGTAATGAACAATTACTGATAAGTCAGATGATATTTAAAACTAACTACTAGCATTTGAAAGAGGTCACTGAAGGAAATTTTGCTAAGTTCTTCTATTTCCTTATTCTAGCTGTCATTTTAATGAATATTGGACTAGATAAAGATTCAAATTGAGTTTTAAAAATGGAATTTCTTATATGTTTTTAATTTTTGCTGATTATGACTCTCCATCCCTGTATACTTATAACTTGAAATTTATCTATTTATTAGATTTATTTCCTGCCTTTCATTCATAGCTCTGATAAAAACCGACTCGTTTAAAATCACCTGGGGACCTTCTTTACTATTCCTTAAACACTCAATGTGGGTGCAGGATCATTAAATTGGTCGCATTTATGTGCTGCTTAGGATTAAAAAAAATACTTTCTTAAAAAACACTTTATTTCATCACTGAGAAAATGAAGATAATAACTCTAAATGTACTTGCTTAGCTGAACATTCCAAATGTTCAATAAGTTATAATTCATTGTAATTACTATCTACAAGTAATAAAAACTATGAAATTTAAATTGACCAAAAAAGGCAAAAATAATAACTAGGACTATAAAATAGACATAGAAAGGAAAGAAATAAAAACCAATACAGATAAAACCATATAGCATCAGTGGTATTGCCTATGATTAAATTCACTACAACAGGAGTTTCCTCACTTTTCTAGATGTCTTTCTGAGCATATCTGGTTCATGCCAGTTTAATTAATTCAATAGACAGTGATTCTGTTAGTCAGCTATGGATAATTAGCTAGGATAATTGATCCTAAAATTTTGGTTGTGAGTCATGATTATTGTAAAGCAGTCCAATACATGACTGCTCCCTATTTTACTACCTTTAGAGAGGCAGTTGTAGACTGAATGTGGTTGTCATAAAGCAAATGGTATGGTCATTAAGTGAATATCACAATCAATAAGTGAATTCACTGTTTGCAAGTTTTTGCCAGAAATTGGAAGTAAATGCTGATTTCCAGCAAAAAACATCATACATTGTGATCATGTGACCACAGGATGCTGCAAATGGCCAACAATGCAGGACAATTGCTGAAGACCCAAAATGTGGTCATGTGATCATGGGGATGGCAAATGTAAGGACATTGAATCTGGATTGTAAATCCCTTTTCCTGGGTACATTACATTTGTGGCAGGTCACTAAACAACTGGTCATATGTTGAGGGCTACCTGTACATAAATCTTATGCTTAGTTTTTTAATTTTATATTTGTATGCATCATTCGTGTTTCTTCTCAGAGCCAAAAACAACCTCCCAACTGTGCCTTAAGGAAGGCAGTTGAATATGAAGGCTTTGTTTTGTTTTGAATCATAATGACATATTTTAGGAATACTTTCCAGGAACTAAATTAGTGCAACATGATGCAACTGATCTTCAATTAAATTGAATTTCTATGCAACCTACCTGTTGCTTGTCTCAGAAAACTAGTTTTTTTAAAAACAATAATTTACCCTGCTGGACTTTACTTCATTCAAAACAACAACACTGTCAGTTGCTCTGAGAACAAGATGAGCAAACTATAAATTAGATAAATAAATAAATGAATATATATATATATATATATATATATATATATATATACTTTGTATTACAACACCCTGTTAAGCCCCAATTAAGGGAGAAAGCATACTGCTTTCTTTTCTGTCTTTCGGCTCATCACCAGAGACCATACCGACAGAAAGCTATTTGTTTCGTTGCCTTTTGTTTACATGTGTGTAAGGTTTTTAAGCTGATAATTTTAAATAATAAATAAGGGAGACTAGTATAGATCTATTTCGAGCTAGTTAGCTCTCTTCAGCTAGCCATACCCTTACTGGGATTCGAACCAGGGAAGTATTACATGTGAGGCAGTTGTAATTGCCTCTACACCACTGGCTCTCTCCTTATCAGCTCAGGCAGGGGAATAAGTATATACTTTGTATTACAACACCCTGTTAAGCCCCAATTAAGGGAGAAAGCATACTGCTTTCTTTTCTGTCTTTCGGCTCATCACCAGAGACCATACCGACAGAAAGCTATTTGTTTCGTTGCCTTTTGTTTACATGTGTGTAAGGTTTTTAAGCTGATAATTTTAAATAATAAATAAGGGAGACTAGTATAGATCTATTTCGAGCTAGTTAGCT
Source organism: Bungarus multicinctus (assembly GCA_023653725.1). Lineage (NCBI taxonomy): Eukaryota > Metazoa > Chordata > Lepidosauria > Squamata > Elapidae > Bungarus > Bungarus multicinctus. Next base: position 5,441,636 of record CM042848.1, on the reverse strand, counting down.
CTCTTCAGCTAGCCATACCCTTACTGGGATTCGAACCAGGGAAGTATTACATGTGAGGCAGTTGTAATTGCCTCTACACCACTGGCTCTCTCCTTATCAGCTCAGGCAGGGGAATAAGTATATACTTTGTATTACAACACCCTGTTAAGCCCCAATTAAGGGAGAAAGCATACTGCTTTCTTTTCTGTCTTTCGGCTCATCACCAGAGACCATACCGACAGAAAGCTATTTGTTTCGTTGCCTTTTGTTTACATGTGTGTAAGGTTTTTAAGCTGATAATTTTAAATAATAAATAAGGGAGACTAGTATAGATCTATTTCGAGCTAGTTAGCTCTCTTCAGCTAGCCATACCCTTACTGGGATTCGAACCAGGGAAGTATTACATGTGAGGCAGTTGTAATTGCCTCTACACCACTGGCTCTCTCCTTATCAGCTCAGGCAGGGGAATAAGTATATACTTTGTATTACAACACCCTGTTAAGCCCCAATTAAGGGAGAAAGCATACTGCTTTCTTTTCTGTCTTTCGGCTCATCACCAGAGACCATACCGACAGAAAGCTATTTGTTTCGTTGCCTTTTGTTTACATGTGTGTAAGGTTTTTAAGCTGATAATTTTAAATAATAAATAAGGGAGACTAGTATAGATCTATTTCGAGCTAGTTAGCTCTCTTCAGCTAGCCATACCCTTACTGGGATTCGAACCAGGGAAGTATTACATGTGAGGCAGTTGTAATTGCCTCTACACCACTGGCTCTCTCCTTATCAGCTCAGGCAGGGGAATAAGTATATACTTTGTATTACAACACCCTGTTAATATATATATATATTCATTTGTGTAAGGTTTTTAAGCTGATAATTTAAATAATAAATAAGGGAGACTAGGATAGATCTATTTCGAGCTAGTTAGCTCTCTTCAGCTAGCCATACCCTTACTGGGATTCGAACCAGGGAAGTATTACATGTAAGGCAGTTGTAATTGCCACTACACCACTGGCTCTATCCTGAGGTTTTTGGATGGTGGTTGCCTTTCGTCAATGGGGTGGCTTTGGGTCTGGTGAGGGAGATTGGTGGTGGTGTCATGTGTTGTTTTGGGTCCAGTGTTGGTTTTCGTGGCTGGGACTTGTTTGTTGATAAGGGCTAGTTTCCAAATGTCTGGTAGGTGGGAGGCATCGTCCCATTTATTCATGTTATGGGGGTGTTTCTCTATTTTGATGGCTTCCCTGATTATTCTCTTGTTGAAGTGTTCAGTATTGGAGATTAATTTGATTCCCTCAAAATTGATTTCATGTCCTGTGGCTTTAAGGTGCTGGAAAAGGGAGGAAGAATTTTCTTCTTTTCTGACTGCGTTCTTGTGTTCTGCGATGCGTGCATTTATTCTCCTGTTGGTTTATCCAATGTATGTGGCTTGGCATGGTATTTCATAAACTCCTTGGTTTTCTAGCTGGATCTTGTCTTTGGGGTTTCTTAGGATCTTGTCTTTGGGGTTTCTTAGGATGTTGGCTATTTTTTGGTCAGTGCCAAAGGCTGTCCTGATATTGTGTTTGTGGATAATTTTGCTGATTTTATCTGTGATGCCTTTGATGTAGGGAAGGAAGGCAATACCATTGTCCTGTTCTGTATCTTGGTTTCTGGGGGGTGTCTCCTTTAGGATTAGGTTGGTAATTGTGTCTCTTTGGAATCCGTTGAAGATTAATACATTAGTGAGAGTGTGTACTTCTGTTCTCAGGTGGTCTTTGTCAGCTAGGCATTTGGTTCTGGAGATGAGGGTCTTGGCTACAGAGTTGATTTGTGCAGGATGGTGATGGGATTGTGCGTTTAAGTAGCCGTTGGTATGTGTTTTCTTCCAGTGGATGGTGTGTCCTAGGGAGCCTTTGGGTTTTTTGTAAATTAGGACGTCCAGGAAGGGAAGTTGGTTGTTGGCTTCTGTTAGCATGGTGTATGTTGGGGTGTAGGCTGTTGAGATGTGTGAGGAAGTTGTCTAGTTTTTTTTCCCATGTGGCCAAATTACGAAAGTGTCATCTATATATCTAAGACAGAGTTTGGGTTTATGTTCGGATTTGTCTAGAGCATTGATTTCAAAGTGTTCCATGTATAGGTTAGCGATGGCGGGTGAGAGGGGTGATCCCATAGATGCTCCTTCTATTTGTTTGGATCATTGTCCATTGTGGATTAAGTATGTGTTGGTTAGGCAGTGATTGGTCAGATCTAGGATGTGCTTAGGGGGGTTGTACTGCTTTAATATTAAAAAAAGGAAAAAGAGAAAGAAAAGATGGCCAGAATAAAATCAATAAAATTATGTTACATGTAAAATATAATTCATCCTTAGTTTTAAATTCAAAATCAATCCTTGACTACACAATATAATGCTGATAAATCTGTTAAAATTGGTTGTATGGAAAAAAATGGATAAAAGGATACATGTTAGAGATTGATAAAATCATACGTGGAAGGAACGTTAAGGGGCCATTTAATCCCTTCTAATAATATTAAAATTCAGGATCATTCTTTACCACCAATAAAAATAAATATCATATTTACTTTAAAAAGAAAAAAGAATAGTGCTTCTATCAAGTGAAATAAATGACCATAGATGGAAACAATTTTAAGAGGAAACAAATTCATGGAAGTTTTGGCTGTCAGTTACTACTAGCTTTGACAGCTATTTGCATAGACAGTGTCCTTTAAATGCAACAAGTAAAACTACTATTATCTTCCTAACCTGCTGATGAGTCTGCCCGGCTGCTGTGCAATACAGAATGCTGAACCAGAAAAGCCACTGACTGATCTAACAGAGCTCTTTTATCTTCAGCACCCAAATAATAGCTAATTTCAAAATTATGCTTGAAACAAGTGACCTTGTTGAAATTTTGTAAATTGATTTCAGATAGTATTTATTTTTATTTTATTTTATTTGATTTATTTGATTTGTGAATTGCTTAAGTATAAACATGAGTAAGAATACAGGAAATAGGTACGAATAAATGGGAACAATAGGATAGGGTGGTAGGCACGATGGTGCACTTATGCATGCCCCTTACAGACCTTTTAGGAATGGAGTGAGGTCAATAGTGGATAGTTTGAGGTTAAAGGAGTGGGGGTTAGAGGATGTAAGACCACTCTGTTGCTGAAGTCATACTTTCTGCAATCAAGTTTGGAGCGGTTAACATTGAGTTTGTATCTGTTGTATGCTCTTGTATTGTTGTGGTTGAAGCTGAAGTAGTCATTGACTGGTAGGACATTGTAGCAGATAATTTTGTGTGCTACGCTTAAGTCTAACCATAGGTGGCATAATTCAAGGTTGTCCAAGCCCAAAATCTCACGCCTGGTGATATAGGGTATTCTATTGCACGCAGAGGAGTGTAGTACTCTTCTTGTGAAATACTTCTGGACTCACTCAATTATATTAATATCTTATATACAGTGAGGATTCCAGACAGATGAGCTGTATTCGAGTATTGGTCTAGCAAAGGTTTTGTATGCCCTAATTAGCAATTCTATATTTCCGGAGGAGCAACTTCATAAGATTAGATTTACAACTCTGAATGCCTTTTTGGCAATGCTGTTACACTGAGCTCTGATGCTTAGGTCATTAGATATGAGTACTCCGAGGTCCTTGACAGAGTGAGGGTCGTCATAAAGGTCATATCCACCTAGCTTGTATATGGTGTACTGATTTTTTTTTTACCAGTGTGTAGGAAGAGCATTTGTTGGTCGAGATTTGGAGTTGCCAATTGTTTGACCATTCAGACACATAATCAAGGTCACTTTGAAGGACAGTAGCATTGTTGTTGGTGTTGAATAGTTTTACACCATCAACGAAGAGGACGCAGGTGATTATAAGATGATCACAAAGGCCATTTATATAGAGTATAAAGAGGGTGGGTCCTAGAACGCTGCCTTGGGGGGATACCACTGTTAACTGGAGCAGGGTTTGATATAGCGCTCCCTATTTTTACTATTTGTTGCCTGTTTGACAGGAATGCCGTAATCCACTTATGGAGGGATTCGGAAATGCCGTAAGAGTTTAGTTTTAACAGTAGTCTGTCATGTACCACTGAATCAAAGGCTTTGCAGAAGTCTATGTAAATTGCGTCTATTGCTTTACCCTGGTATGCAGTATGCAGGCATGAGTATGTAAGTAAGGCTGTAACACCTTAGATTGTCTAAAAGCAGCAACATATTGTTGAAGTGAAGCAGTTACCTCTGTAGGATAGAAATACAGCAGTAATCAATGAAAATTAAATAAGAAAAAAAGTAAGCATGGATGCAGTATGGAAAAACCAGAAAAAATATTAGCAACATTGTAATAAAGATAATTTCTTTGCAAGGGTTATGGCATTTTTTAACCACCTTTTGTTGATTTTTTTTTTTTAGTTTTCGCTTTCTAAATGAAAATTATGAAACCTTCCCCCCATTAATGATGAGACCAACTGAAAGTAGCACACAAAATATTCAAATTTGCAAGAGCTCCAAAACTCTTCATCAGGAAATTTATTTATTTAGTATATGGCAATGTGAGGGAAATCTACAAATGCTAGACACAATGCAATTACAATACCCTAAATGGCTAGTTCATTCTGTTCAGTACTTGCATGCCCATCCTTGCTACACTGCAGAATGCAAACTAGCTTACACCAGCTGACTAGCGACTCTTGGGTTGCTGCCTCTTTGGTGTTCCTCTGCCTGTCCACCTTGCCTTACATCTGGCCAGATCCAGCATCGGCTTCTGTTCTCTGCGCACAGGAATGCAGCTAGTGGTACCCATGTATCTACTTGCAATATTGCCTGGTTTTGAACTGCTGGGTGAGCAAGAGCCAGGGAGCAAGCAGTGGGAGTTCACTCTGTCTCGCGGAGTTGGACTTGAACCTCTGGAGTGCAGAGCATATCTGGCCATCAGTTCCGTTGTCACTATGCTGCTGCACCACTACATCCCCTTCATCAGGAAATAAACAAATCAGAGAGGTTGAGGACAAAGCACAGGTGGTATTCAGCAGGTTCTAACCAGTTCTGGAGAACTGGTAGCGGAAATTTTGAATAGTTTGGAGAATCAGTAAATACCACCTCTGACTGTAGATTTTACAGTATTCTTCTCCTGCCTCATCCACCAAGCCACACCTACAAAACTGGTAGTAAAACAAATTGAATCCCATCACTGAGACAAAGGTAGATGGTTCTGAAGTGGTTAAGCTGTCTTTCATATAGTCTCAAGGTTTAATGTGAGCTGAAATAGAAGGAATAATAGAAGCCTGATTTCTCCTTTGCTTGAATTTTGTTGTTATATCAGAGCAACACACTCATTTGTTTTCTTTTTGTTTTGTCAGCTTTGCATCCAGTGGGATAGAGTCATCTATACTGATATACCCAGCTGCTTTGCCTTCTCAAATATTTTACATTTTTTCCGCTGGAAGGTTATACAGCTTGTCAGCCAAGATCCAGACTGGAATTGCCAGCCAATCAAATTATAGAATACTTAAAAGGTCAAAGACGTACTGCACACTAACATAATTCACAGGCTATATGAGGCATTAAAATCCTAATACCTCATTCTCGTAACAAAGATTGTAATGAGAATGAGAAATGGCAAAACACGACTTTATTCCCAGGTGGGGAGCTATAAACTTATCCCATTCTTGTTCCTATGACAGTATCTTTATATCTTTATATTTAAATATCTATCAAAATAGCATGAGGGACATAAAATTAACTACGATGCTAGATAGGATTGTCACTTTCTAATTTGTACCAGCCAGGTAATAAATATTTATTCATATAAATTACATTTACTTGATTATATCTTTGTTCCAATTTTGTTTACCAGGAAGTGTCAAAGGCACTATATTTACATGCACAATGTAAGTTGTTTATTATATTGATGTGAAGTGTTTTTCATTTTTCCATGAATTTCATCCTAGGTGTTGTTGGTATTTATTTCTCCCAACTCCAACACTCTAATGCTACTCAAAAGTGCATTAGTGCATTTATGGAACATTTCTTTATCAGAATCCTGCTTTTTATAAGATTCTAATGACTAGATCTTTCTCATTACTAATTTGTGCTGTGTGTGTGAAAAAGAATCTTGTTTTGTTTACATCTTGCCACCATGAAATAAATAATTGTGTTATGTTGCTGAAAGAAAGAAAAGAGAGTGTGTGGGGGGGAATCCATCCCAGTTTTTAACCATTTATATTTCAGTTCCTATTTTTTGCTGAAATCTCATGAAGGAGACAAAATAAGGACTGATATAACCTGGAGACATTTGGTTAACTTCTTTTAGAATGAAATATAAAATGTTAACTCGTTTCTCTGAAATTAGGAATGGGGCAAAACAATTTCTGCATAATTCCCTCATTGAGAATCTCTCATATCTCAGTCTGCATATAAAAGACAATCCAGAGACATCTTTGAAGGTTCTCTTTCAAAGCACCTCGACTTCCCTGAGTGTCTGGGGACTTCTGTTATTAATTGAAGTTAATTTTCTAGGATATCAGTTTGCCATGCACGTGGGAAAGATTGATAGCCTCTTCAATTCTCAAGAGGGTTGAAAATGACACTGTTCCATCACCAGGTGCCTTCACTTTTATCATCACAAATCAAATTATAAACATCAGGGCAACCTTGCTGAAATCTGATTCGGGAAATTTCCATAAGATTAATTAGGCGGCCAAAGCAAAGATGATAAAATGTAATGGGAGGATGAGGAAGAGGAGGAGGAGGATATTGTGAAGGGGGAAGGGAGGCCCAGGAAAACCATTCATTTCTCACCAAATGGGAAAGTCAATTCAACAATGGGTAATTAGTGTGGGCCATGGATTCTCAAAGGCACTGAGGACACTGGACTTTTTCTCTCACTCTGATGTTTAGTGCTGTATTGCAGACCCCTCATTTAATTAGGGCACTTTGATACCCAGAGGAGCTCCAAGCTCCAGGGCACGCTAAACAGAGACTGACACCAGCAAAGATTCTGTCTCCTTCCACTCTAATTAGAGATACAATGAGTGGCAAAGACAATGTTTTACTCCAAGATTTTTTCGGCAGATACCTCTGGCAGGAAACAATCATTTATTCTGTGTCTATATTGGAATTCCGATTAAATTGTTAGCCTGTAGAAGGTGAACTGAGGGTACATATCTATTAAAAATGCTTATCATGGTTCAGAAACGATGAAACAATTCCTGGTTGTTCCTTTTAAAGATAAATAAAAAGGTAATCACCCCTTTGGAATATTTATTACATCATTCACTTATTTAGATGGCAAATGACTGAAAGAAGAACAATGGATTCAGAAATCATTCTGAGGAATCATTCCCTTTCCTCACCGTGAACATAATTTTTGTAACATGGTTGATTGATTTAATTTGTTTGTTCTGTGTCTCCATATATATGTGTGAGTGTGTGAGTGTGTGTGTGTGTGTGTGTGTGTGTGTCTGTCTGTCTGTCTATCTGTATGTATGTATGGTATTCAGCTTTGTTCGGGTATTTTCCCACATCATTACAGTTGTGCTTTTAAAGTTGTAGTGACGTTTCAGCAGATTCTGCCGAAACGTCGCTGCAACTTTAAAAGCACAACTATAATGACGTGGGAAAATACCCGAACAAAGCTGTATACCATACATATAAATACCCGCAAAAACTTAAGAAAACACACACACACACACACACAAAGATATATATATATGTGTGTGTGTGTGTGTGTGTGTGTGTGTAAGGTTTTTGAGCTGATAATTTTAAATAATAAATAAGGGAGACTAGGATAGATCTATTTCGAGCTAGTTAGCTCTCTTCAGCTAGCCATACCCTTACTGGGATTCGAACCAGGGAAGTATTACATGTGAGGCAGTTGTAATTGCCACTACACCACCTGGCTCTATCCTTATCAGTGTGTATATATATATATACACACACACATACATACATACATACATACATACATATATTTGTTTTCATAAGATTTTTATCGGTACAGGTATGCAGGTCTTGGTGTGTTCAGATCTCTTCCCGTGTAAGATTGATAGTATCTTGGCAACGTTTTGACGAGATCTCACTCGCCATCTTCAGGCTGGTGTTTTCGGCTTTGTGCTTGTGCTGAAGATGGTGAGTGAGATCTCGTCGAAACGTTGCCAAGATAGTCTCAATCTTACATGGGAAAAGACCCGAACATGCCAAGAGCTGCATATATATAATTACATGTGCATATATATACATGAGCTGCATATATATTACTACATGTGAGGCAATTACAACTGCCTCACATGTAATACTTCCCTGGTTCGAATCCCAGTAAGGGTATGGCTAGCTGAAGAGAGCTAACTAGCTTGAAATAGATCTATCCTAGTCTCCCTTATTTATTATTTAAAATTATCAGCTTAAAAACCTTACACACACACACACACACTCACACGCACACGCGCACGCACACACACACACACACACACACACACACACACACACACACACATATATATGTCGGTCCCAAGGTTCAGGTGGGCTTGCTGGTCGCATACCTGGCTCCCTGCTATGCGGCAGCAGCCCTGCTTGAGCTCCTTGAGGTCATAGCTGGCGTGGCGGTTGGGACCCCCAGGCTTATGGTCATGGGGGATTTCAACCTGCCATCTGCTGGCGGTACCTCGGGGATTGCTCAAGAGTTCATGGCTTCCATGACGGCCATGGGCCTGACCCAGTTAATTCGGGACTCTACTCACGTGGGAGGTCATACCTTGGATCTGGTTTTCGTCTCTGATCAGTGGCAGAGTGATCTGGGTATGGGGGATATAGTCGTAGAACCCCTGTCATGGTCGGATCACTCGCTCCTGAAGCTCGACTTCCGTTCCGCACCCCCTGACCGCAGGGAGGCGGGGCCATTAAAATGGTACCACCCCAGGCGCCTGATGGATCCTGATAGGTTCCTGACGGAGCTTGGGCCATTTCCCAAAGCTCACACACACGACTCGGTTGAGGGCTTGGTCGCCACCTGGGATAGGGTGTCTGCTGGGGCCCTCGACCGAGTCGTGCCCTTGCGGCCTCTGACCCGGTGCCGATCCCAAGTGGCTCCTTGGTTTTCTGAGGAGCTAAGGGAAATGAAGCGTCGGAAAAGACGCCTAGAGAGCAGTTGGAGGGCCAGCCGTTCTGGGTCCGACCGAACACTATTACGATCTTATATTAAGACGTATTTAGTGGCGATAAGGATGGCGAAGAGATCTTACCTCTCCACCCTTATTGTGTCCGCGGAAAACCGCCCAGCCGCCCTGTTTAGGGTGACCCGCTCTCTGCTGGAGGTAGGAGCACGGGAGGACCCCTTGCAGGGACGGGCTGAGGAGTTTTCTAGGTTTCTGCAGGACAAAATCGCTCAGATCCGGGACGAGCTGGACTCCGACTGGGCATCTCCGGGCGGGGGGGCGGGGGTGGATATCGGTGCGGTCAATTGGGTTGAGTTCGATCCTGTTACTGTGGAGGACGTGGACAGGATACTGGGGGGACTGAATGCCACCACCTGTTTGCTGAACCCGTGCCCCTCCTGGCTGGTCTTGGCCACTCGGGAGGTGACACGAGGCTGGTTCCAGGGTATTATAAACGCTTCCTTGAGAGAGGGGCTGTTACCTGCCGCCTTGAAAGAGGCGGTGGTGCGGCCCCTCCTCAAGAAACCGTCCCTGGACCCAGCATTGTTATCTAACTATCGTCCTGTCTCCAACCTTCGCTTTGTTGCGAAGGTTGTTGAGAGTGTGGTGGCACGTCAGTTCCCGCAGTACCTGGATGAAGCGAGTTATCTTGACCCCCTCCAATCGGGCTTCAGGCCCGGGCACAGCACGGAGACGGCGTTGGTCGCGTTGGTGGATGACCTCTGGAGGGCCCGGGACAGGGGTTGTTCCTCTGTCCTGGTCCTGTTAGATCTCTCAGCGGCTTTTGATACTGTCGACCACAGTATCCTATTGCAGCGGTTGAAGGGGTTGGAGGTGGGAGGCACCGTGTTGCGGTGGTTCACCTCCTTCCTCTCCGACCGCTCGCAATTTGTGTTGACGGGGGGGCAGAGATCGGCCCCGAGGCCCCTACGATGTGGGGTGCCTCAGGGGTCGGTGCTCTCGCCCCTGCTGTTCAACATTTATGTAAAGCCGCTGGGTGAGGTCATCCGTGGCTTCGGGGTGGAGTTCCATCAGTACGCTGACGATACTCAGCTGTACATCTCCACCCCGGGCCACCCCAACGAAGCCGTCGAAGTGATGTCCCGATGCCTGGAGGCCGTGCGGAGTTGGATGGGTCGTAACAGGCTTCGTCTCAACCCGACCAAAACCGAGTGGCTGTGGTTTCCTGCGCCCAGATACAGCCAGCTGGTTCCTTCGCTGGCCGTGGGGAAAGAGGTCTTGACCCCCGTGGAAAGGGCGCGCAACTTGGGTGTCCTCCTGGACGTACGGCTGTCTTTAGAAGAACATATTGCAGCCGTCGCCAGGGGGGCTTTCTATCAGATTCGTCTGATTTACCAGTTGCGGCCCTTTCTGGATCTGGGCGCACTTCGCACAGTCACTTCCGCCCTCGTCATCTCCCGCCTGGATTATTGCAATGCTCTCTACATGGGGCTCCCCTTGAAGAGTCTCCGGAGGCTGCAGCTGGTCCAGAATGCAGCCGCGCGGGTGATCGTGGGTGCTCCTCGGAGCTCCCACGTTACACCGCTTCTCCGCAGGCTGCACTGGCTTCCTGTGGCCTTCCGGATTCGATTCAAGGTGGTACTGACAGTATTTAAAGTGCTCCATGGCTCGGGACCTGGGTACTTACGGGACCGCCTGCTGCCATCATCAACCTCCCACCGCCCAGTACGCTCCCACAGGGTTGCCCTCCTCGGGGTACCGCCGCCCGGCCGTTGTCGGTTGACGGCCCCGAGGGTTCGGGCTTTCTCTGTGGGAGCCCCCTCCCTTTGGAATGATCTCCCCCTGGAGATACGGGCTATGACGGATATTCTGACCTTCCGGCGCTCAGTGAAAACCCTATTTTTTAAACAGGCTGGCCTGGCCCAGTAACTGTATTTTAGTTTTAACTTAATTTTAATCGGGGTTTTATTAGCTTTTAATTTTTAACTGAATTTTTGGGATAGACAGCCGGATCAATTTGGTTTAATTTATTTTAATTATATTTATTGGGTATTTATTGTATGTTTTTAGTAGGCTGTACACCGCCCCGAGTCCCTTTTTGGGAGAGGGAGCGGTATAGAAGTTTAATAAATAAATAATAAATATATAAATACTTCGTGTTACAACACCCTGTTAAGCCCCAATTAAGGGAGAAAGCATACTGCTTTCTTTTCTGTCTTTCGGCTCATCACCAGAGACCATACCGACAGAAAGCTATTTGTTTTGTTATCTTTTGTTTATATATATATATATATATATATATATATATATATATATATATATATATATATATATATATTTGTTTTTAGGCAAGAAAAACCAAAAGTACACATATAGACTGGGTGAAACCAGGCTCAATAGCAATAACTGTGAGAGGAATCTTGGAGTCTTAGTGGACAACCAGCTAAATATGAGCCAGCAGTGTGCAGCAGCAACCAAAAAAGCTAATGCAATCCTAAGTTGTATTAACAGAAGGCTATAGTCAAGATCAAGGGAAGTACTAATACCACTCTATAAAGACTTAGTAACACCACACCTAGAGTACTGCATCCAGTTTTGTTCACCACATTATAAAAAACATGTTGAGACTAGAAAAAGTACAGAGAAGAGCAAACAGGATGATTAGGGGATTGCAGGCTAAAACATACAACAAACGGTTGCAGGAACTGGGCTTGGCTAGTCTTGGAAAGAGAAGGACCAGGGGAGACATGATAGTGGTCTTCCAATGTTTGAGGGGCTGCCACAGGGAGGAGGAAGGGGTCAAGCTATTTTCTAAAGTGCCTGTAGGCCAGATAAGGAATAATGGATGGAAACTGAACAAGGAGAGATTTAACCTGGAAATAAGGAGAAACTTTCAGGCAGTGAGAACAATCAACCAATGGAACAGCTTGCCCACGGAAGTTGTGGGAGCGCAATCACTTGAGACTTTCAAGGAGAGATTGGACTGCCATTTGTCAGAAATGGTATAGGATCTCCCACTTGGGTGGGGGGTTGGACTAGATGACCTACACGGTCCCTTCCAACTCTGATTATCTGTTATCTGTTATGTCAGGGTAGTTGAAGTGCTTCATTACTGTTGTAGTTTCCTACATATATTTGTTAATTGGTTAGTAAAAAGTACATCTATTTTTCCTTCTTGGTTGCGTGGCCTTGTAGTATACACCTATGATAATGCCATTCTTTTTTTCCTTTATATTGACCCATATGCATTCTAGAAGGTCTTCCCCTTTGGTTTCATGCATTTCTGTAGCAATATATGTTCTTTTATATAGTGCGACTCCACCTCCTTTTTGATGCAATCTCAGTTTTTTGAATAGCTTGTATCGTTTTATCAATATGTTCCAGTCAAGGCTTTCATCCCCCCAGGTTTTAGTAATTGCAATTGTATCGTATCTAGCCTCATGTATTAATAATTCAAGTTAATTCTGTTTGAGCATTTCTATATAGGCATTTGAGATCTCTATGTCTGATTCTAGTGTCCTTCCTACGTCTTTTATTTGTATTTCAATTTCCCTTCCTCATTATTTGATTTGTTTCCTAAGGGTTTTTGCTTGGAATTAAATCCTGGAGATCTTAAAAAATGGTCATGTTTGCCCCTAAATTTTAGTTTAAAGCCCTTCTGATAAGTTGAGCCAGTTGTTTTCCAAAAATATTCTTTCCAGCTTTTGTGAAGTGTAGCCCATACCTTGCTAAAAGCTCATCATGGAGGTAGTGTAGATCATGGTCCAGGAATCCAAAGTTCTCTTGGTGACACCAACCCTTTAGCTAGTGGTTCACTTCTGGAATCCTTTGTTCTCTTACTGGATTTTGACCTTTCATGGGAAGTACAGATGAAAAAATTACTTGTGCACCTAACTCCTTAGCTTTCTTGCCTAGCTGCTCTTAATCACTCAATATTGTTTTCAGTTTCGTTTTTCTGTCATTTGTCTCTACATGTAGTAGTAGAAAAAGATAGCAATCTGTGGGTTTTATCATTTTGGTATGTTCTCAGCCACATCTTTGATTTTTTTCTCCAGGGAAACAACATACCTCTCTAGATTGATTGCCTGGTCTACAGATGGCTGGTTTTGTTCCCTTGACAATTCTGTCTCCTATCACCAACACTCGCCTTTTTTTCTCTTGGGGGTTTGGCATGTATCTATCTGTCACAGAAGCACTTGATGATGCTACTTTTATAGGGTCATTTGATGATGCTTCTTTTCCAGATATCTGCATGTTTTCTTTCAGGGAGAGTCTATGAAATAATTGGTTTCAGTGGTCTCTCCCATGACTCTACAACAGGAGTGTCAAACTCAAGGCCCTGGGGTGCTTAGATCCAGGGGTGGGATTCAATTTTTTTAACAACCAGTTCTGTGGGCGTGGATTGGTGGTCATGTGACTGGGTGGACGTGGCTTGGTGGTCATGTTATTGGCTGGGCATGGCCAACTCAATATCACTCACATCGAGGCACGCATCTCCTTGCCTGGCTTCTCATGACTGTGGGGATGCTGCAACAGTCATAAGTGTGAAAAATGGTCATAAGTCACTTTTTTCAGTGCCATTGTAACTTTGAATGGTCACTCCACACAAGCAAAGTACCAGCAAAAGAAGGGAAAAAAACTCCAGAGAAGTTCCAGAGACAGGAAGTCTAGTCCTGCCAAGAATGTAATAAGGGTTAACGGAGAGGCAGTTTCTATAAGCAACATCAGAATGTTTCCTTCCTGCCTTCATTACAGGATTAGGCCAGTAATTTCTTCTAACAACCGGTTCTCCAAACTGCTTAGAATGTTAACAACCGGTTCCAGCGAATAGGTGCAAACTGGTAGAATCCCACCCCTGCTTAGATCTGGTCCATGGGGCTGCCCTGGAAGCAACAAATGACCAGCACGCAGTGCCTCTACCAACGAAAATGGAGTTCAGGGAGAGGGCTGGCAGAGGGCTGCAGGAAGCCATCATGGCCAAAATAGGCTGGGTGGGCTGCATGCAGTTCCCCCCCGGGCTCCTTTTTATCTCAGCCAAAAATAGAGCCTCAATAAGTGACATCAAGCTGGCCACACCCCCATGAGATCAAACACAACCCTGATGTGGCCCTCAATTAAATCAAATTTGACACCCCTGCTCTACAACATGCTGATAAATCATGACTCCTTCCAAAAGCAAGTTACAGTTGTCCAACCTATGTTTTTCCTATTCTAACTATTGATTATTCCTATACATCTATATATAGTTTAAACTATCAAGCCTGTTTATGCTATTTTTCCAATGTCACAAAATGTCACATAGAAGAGCCTGGATCAATCAGCTGGATTCTGTATGGAAATTAGTATGTTTCAGACACAGGAGTGTATATATTTAAGTTTGACTGTCTGAAAACAAAGAAGCTTCTGAAGCTTCTCATGTTACATATGAACATATGTTACTCTTACAGCTACCTTGCATGAACAATCGCTCTTTGTCAGGCATGAGAATGAGCATGGCTGAGGATAATAGCTTTCAGGAATGTAGTAATTACCACTCTGCCCTCCGTTGTCTATTAAAATTGAATGTCTTTGCAAAGCACGTCAATGGATTCCTCATCGAGTAGGCAATGATGATTCAAAATAGTTTCTTGCAAACAGTGAGATCAGTGATAGGAGGGTTAAGTTAACATAACTTTGATATCAAAGAAGTGCTTAAATAATTACCACCTTTGTCTTCCTATTCAGTAGCTGTCTTCCTTGCCACGTCCTTTTAAGAGACAACTGTTTTCCTCCCTCGGTTGCTTATCTACAGGTTGCATATATCCATCCTACCTTTAGGAAACCATTAGTATAAATTCCAATCATCATCAGAAAGTCATTACTTAAGTAGCAGTGCAGAGATGAGAGTGCAATTTAATGCATGACTTCCCCCTCTCTTGGAATAGCATGCTATGGCTTTATCTTCCAAACATGGTGTTTCTTTGATGTCACTTATAGCTATGACTTGAAATGAAACTTTCTAATGGTCTCTCTATGAGTATGGATGTTTATGTGCCCATGTAGGAACAGACTCATACAAGTATCCATATCTTTGTTTTTGATTTTAATTCTGCTAGACAAATCATTGTCTTTTCTCAAACAAATTATTCCTATAAGCTATTCAGTTGGGTCTCCAGATGCCATCATGTTCTTCCTCACTGTGATTTTTACTGTATATATTTTTCATATAATCCATCTCTAAAAAGTCTTATCCGTGGATATTCTATCCTTCTAACATTTTCTGAGTGCTTTTCTGCACATTAAATGCTTCCAACTAGTTTCCCTTAAAACCTGCTTGTTCCCAATATTCTCTTTTCCAACACATGCTTTTCCTATCAGACACACACTTTGTGGAAGTTCCACCCGCACTCGGCAACAAAACATTTTATAGAATTTTACAGTATTTTTATTGAATGTTATATTTTGATATGTGAAATGCAACAAATTACAACAATCCAGGAATGAGGTTATAAATATAAGGGAGCCTGCCCATTCAATTCGTAACCTGAGCATTCATGGGAGTGAATCTCATATCTTGAATGTGACCACTCCCTCCTTTTGCTCACACATTAGCTAATCAAATGTGCGGTTCATTAAGTGCACATGAGATATTTCAAGGAGGGGAAGGCCATGGGAAGCCTAGTGATGGAAAGGCCACCTGCTTAAGACTCCTCGAGCCACTGAAATACTTCATGCTCCCAACAATTGCTTTCTCCCCTATCCAACCTGCCACGTCAGGTCACTTACTGTGCGAACATCTAGCAAGCTGTCTCCTCTTCAGCTTCTAAGCCATACATGCCCCTCTGGAGCTCTGTTTTGGCATATGCAGGCCTCATCTGGCACTTGGCAGTGCAGAGAGAGGCAGAGGGCATCCTCTGGAGCTCTGTTTTGGTATGTTCAGGCCTCTTGTGGCAATTTGCAGCACAAAATGAAACTTCAGAGGGGTAGGCCTGGGCCAGGCAGCCTCTGACCTACTGCTGGTCCCAGTGCAGAAACCGCTTAAGGGAGCCTCTTTGCTCAGTTCAGTTCAGCAGCAGTGCCTCTGGGATCAGCTCCATGAGCCGAAGGATGCTGAGAGCCACCTTGCCACCATGATAAACTACCTGTGAACCCACTGATGGCCTCTCTTGGTGGACAAGCAGATCCAGACGTGGCTGATGATCTTTGGAAGAGGAGGAATCCCAGGCCATCTGTGACTTCATGCCAGACATAGTGCAGCAAGGGGGCGGTGATGAGGTTTTCCAAGGACAACTTGGAAATCCTGTCCCTGACCAGCTATGACCTTGAGCAGACTCTCAAGGACGCCATTAAATTTGGCAATCCAGTGCTGCTGAGTGACTTGGAAGAGGACATTCCCTGGTGTTTGGCCCTCCAGCAATTGATGGAGAAGGAAGTGTAGGATGAGGCCTGAGCATGCCAAAATGGAGTTCCTTAGCTCCATTTTGGACTGCAAAGGCTTTTTGCAATGATGGCAAAAGGCTTTGCAAATGTTGGGAAAGCTTCGATGTTTCAGGACTTCTCTCCATTTGCAAAGCCTTTTGCGACAGATCTCGTCCAGATCGTTCTGTTCTGCAAACAGAAGCCTACAGTACTGTGAAACCAAGAGAGATCAATAGCATGAGATATATAACACTATTGACCTCATGTGATCTTGCAGTACTTTAGGCTTTCATTCTTTGAATATTCACCAAAGGCCCGAAGCATCAAAACAGGCCAAGAAAGTGAAGGATCTCTAGATCTTCACAAGGTGAGCACAGGATTCAGGCCTAGTGCCTATGAAGACCCAGCACAGGGGAGGGAGAGGAATAGGCAGGATGAATGTTGCAGAGCTTCTGTGCTCCTTCATAAGGGTGAACAACTGCCATAATGCTGCAACATTCATAGTTTTGGGACTTATTCTTAAACACTAAGGGGTACTTATCACATAACTTCAAATGTTTATTAAGGGAATGCTCATGACCTGTGCATTACCTATAACCTGTTAAGTACATCCAAAATTTGGATGAGACATAGTTGTCCTTGATCCCAGTTGTTTTTTTTTAAGCTAGAAAGTGAGAATGACTTACATTTCCACCTCAGCAATGTTGCCCTTATTTTTCCTTTTGTCTACAAATCTCCGTGGAATTCCTTCCAGATTTACTAGAAGTAAAGGTATCACTACAATATTGGATCTAATGCAAATCTTCTCCTTGTGTGATGACATTGAACCTATTTTGTCAATTTCTACAATTTCAAATGAAAGCTTCCATGGAAAGTCTGTCTTGGTGTAGTCCTAATCCTGCAAAATAAATTATATTTTAGTTTCCTTGAAAGCAATGGAAATTAAATTTACCAATCTGTTTCATTTGGCTTTAATGATGTGTTACTTATTTGGGGCATAACTATATTATTTACAATTTATAACATTGTTTTAATTGTTCTTTGCTACCATTCTCAGTTTCTTATATAAGGCCCATTGCTTCTTCAAGAAGCATATTATTTCCATAGTTGGCAATACAATGCTAAAATAATTTGGTGTCCAGTCCACTGAATGATTCCCCATGGACATTTTTTTGAAAAGGTCTAACAAACCAATTACTATACTCAATGTGTACAGGAGAACTTTCTGGTGGATCAGGTCTTGGTTTTGTGATAACTTTTCATTTTCAGTTTTCTATTTGTAATTTGTGCATAAAAGATCTCTTTTCACCCTATTGTTTTTGCTCTAAAAGCCACTTTATTCTTAATAAAAGGAACAATAAGTGCCAGTTGTAAAATAATTTGTCAATCACAATTGTAAAATACCTTTCTTTGAACCTCTCAGAGTGTTTCAGAAAAGATAAAAACAAATAAAATAGAACTACAATTACACTGAAGTGACAGAATTAAAATGATCAGTTTTATATTTTGAATTTTGTTACTACTATTTGACAAGGGACAATTGTTTGAATGAACTCCCTGGAAAGAGCCAAAGTGAACAACAGTCTGGCCTATTCTGAGCACTGAATGAGCTTTTCAGCAGGATCCTCATTAGAATCAAAATTGAAGCTGAGCTGAAAACCACCTTTCCTCCCTACAGTTGAAGGTACTCAGTTGACTTCAAATTTAACCTCCCAGCTATTTTGCTGTTCCTTTATGCCAGCCATTGCGACCATTTAATAGAGTTTTCCTTTTCCTTTTCTTTTGGGGGTTTTACTGAAAAAAGAGTAATGTTAATAATCTCTAGGACTGTATCTTTTAATGAAAAGTGAAAATGGGCTGGTCCAGATTCAAATTTAATGGTGCAAAGTAAATATCTGAGCCTTCTCAAACTGTTGCCTTCCCTGTGTTCCAGATTTGTTCAGTAATCAGATCCTACAACTTTCAGCTCACAGATTATAGGAGAAGTTCAAAATTGAGACAAACCAAGTTAGGGGAAGGCTGCACTACTTGGATGCCCTTTACTGAAAATGAGTCAGGATTTTGTTGGCCAGCATTCTGGTAATTTTGATAATTCTGATAATTGGTCAAAGGTTCGAATAGAATAGAATAGAATACTTTATTGCCAGGTGTGATTGGACACACAAGGAATTTGTCTTGGTGTAAATACTGTCAGTATAGATAAAGAAAAGATACATTTGTTAAGAATCAAGAATCATAAGGTACAACACTTAATGATAGTCATAGGGTACAATCAACAATCAAATTGTACTAGCAAACAGTCAATATAAATCGTAAGGATACAAGGGACAAAGTTACAGTCCTACAATCACAAGTGGGAAGGGATGGGTGATAAGGAATGATGAGAAGATTAGCAGTAATAGTAGTGCAGACTTTGTAATAGTTGAACAGTGTTGAGGGAATTATTTGTTTAGCAAAGTGATGGCTTTCGGGAAAAAACTGTCCTTGTGTCTAGTTGTTCTGGTGAGCAGTGCTCTATAGCGTCGTTTTGAGGGAAGGAGTTGAAACAATTTATGTCCGGGATGTGAGGGGTCTGTAAATATTTTCACAGCCCTCTTTTTGACTCGTGCAGTATACAGGTCCTCAATTAAAGGCAGGTGGGTAGTAATTGTTTTTTCTGCAGTCCTAATTATCGTTTGAAGTCTGTGTCTGTCCTGTTGGGTTGCAGAACCAAATCAGACAGTTATAGAGGTGCAGATGATAGACTCAATAATTCCTCTGTAGAACTGTGTTGAGATGACAGAAAGTTCAGGCCTTAGCTGGCCTTTAGGGTTGTGGAAAGTTCCATTTTGTTTAGGCTCCAAAAGGGGGCGGCAGCTCTGCTCAACTGAACCTGCAGGTCTTCACTAATCAGCATTTTCCTGCCAAGTGTTGCAATTCTGGGATACAAACACACAAAGAGAGGTTTGATTGGATCGCCCTCTGCCTCCGCCTGCTGCTGGTGACATCCCAGCATATTTTGAAATAGAGATGATATTGGTAATATAGGGTAAACCATAATAATAAATATGGTCAATGGTGTAGCAGAAGGCAGCGATCTTTGTTAGTCTTCTGAATGGTAGTATGATTTTCATCCATTTTGGGCAGGAAATGAAAGATAATAGATGTAATGAACCTTCTGATATGTTTTTTGAACTTGTCCTCCAGAAATGTAAAGAAAAAAGAAAAAAAGAGAGAAATGAGCTGAAAATTCTGGTCCTAATAAAGCCACCATGCTACACAGTGTAATTCTCAGTACAGAAAAAATAATGCTGAAAAACATTGATCACTTACTTACTCTGGATATTTATAAATGCAAGTCATCTAAACTGCCCCATCTTCCAAGCTAAATACCATGTTTCATGCTAGACAATTACACAATAAAAAGCTCCTATTGAGATTCCTTTGTGCCTTATATTGATTTCCACTGGTTGCTCATGTTCAGTACATGTATCTAGTCTACAATTATTATACTAGAAGTGATGGTTTCATCTCAGATGTTTGCCTTTTCTTTTTACACTCTAAACTCTGTCCTGAATCTAGAATCCAGTACTCAGCTGAATCCACAATGATGCGTTCTTGTCCAAACTAGTATTTGCAAAATGAAAATATTTGCCTGTGCAAGATTTTTCAGAAAGTTATAATAAAAAGACAACACAGCAGGAACATTTACTTTGAAAACAAATTGCATTAATTGTATTAAGTAAAAAAACCAAGAACATTTCTCTTTAGAATTTTTGTTAAAAACATTTGGGGAAATTGCATTTGAAAGCTGAGTATATTAGAAAAAAATTGCAGACAAGTTTCAAAACAAAAGTTGTTCCTGTTGAACTTCAAACAGATTTTTCAAAATCAAGGTTTGATTTTTTACTCAAAAATTACAGCTACGATTGTATTTATAGCACATTCTTTACATTTTCCATTGGAACTGGAGAAAAAGCAAACTCAGCTAGTACTGACTGTGTTCCCAGACTGTGAATTGTATGCTACCTGCATGTGAAAAGATCAAGCTATATAAAAATGAAAAAAAAAACTAATACAGTAATCCTTGACTTACAACAAGTCACTTAGTGACTTTTCAAAGTTACAACAGCATTGTGACTTATGGCCATTTTTTATACTTACAACTGTTGCAGCATCCCTATGATGATGATCATATGATCAAAATTCAGATGCTTGGCAAGTGGCTGCAGTCCTCGATTGCAAGCATAACTTGAGGACAACCTATACTGCCATGTCTCCACCTTTGAAAAAAAAGCTTTAAAGATCTAAACTTTTGCTCTAAAAGATACATGATATTTCTGTGATCAATAGAAATTATAGCTCCATTAACTTTAAAAGATGGATCCCATCTGTAATAGTCATTTAATCTTACTGTAGTTCAGGGCTGCAAACTCGTAGCCCACGGACTTGGTGCATCACGTACTGATCACATCCACCCCTGGTATACTGAATGGGAAAAATGTTGCAATATGGCACATTACAACAACTTGTCATCATGAGTTTAACACCCCTGCTGCAGTGTCATTAAAATTTAAATTCGTTTTCCTCAATATTTACAAGTATAGCAGATCAACAGGGGTGGGATTCAAAATTTTTAACAACCGGTTCTGTAGGCATGGCTTAGGTGGTGGGCATGGCTTGGTGGTCATGTTATTGGCTGGGTATGGCCAACTCAATATCACTCACATCGAGGCACGCATCTTCTTGTCTGGCCTCTCATGGCTGTGGGGATGCTGCAACAGTCGTAAGTGCGAAAAACAGTCATAAGTCACTTTTTTCAGTGCCATTGTAACTTTGAATGGTCACTCCACACAAGCAAAGTACCAGCAAAGGAGGGAAAAAAACACCAGAGAAGTTCCAGGGACAGGAAGTCTAGTCCTGCCAAGAATGTAATAAGGGTTAACGGAGAGGCAGTTTCTGTAAGCAACACCAGAATGATTCCTTCCTGTCTTCCTTACAGGATTAGTCCAGTAATTCCTTCTAACAACCGGTACTCCGAACTGCTTAGAATGTTAACAACCGGTTCTAGTGAATAGGTGCGAACTGGTAGAATCCTACTCTGCAGATGAAGTGTAAGGTGGATGTCAGTGTTGGCAAACCTTTTCAGCACCGAATGCTGAAATGGGAGCATGCACACGAGTGGCGTGAGCACCGGAAACCAGAAGACCACCGGAAGAGCTGAGCTTCTGGTTTCCAGTGCACGCATGTGTGTTGGCCACCTGGTTTTCTGGTTTCTGGTGCGCATGCATGCACGAAGACCAGTTGGCCGGCATGCATGTACATGCCAGAAACAGAAACTCAGCTTCACACGCGATAGAACCCAGAAGAGCAACGGACGATGGCTTGCGTGCCTGGAGAGAAGGCTCTGCATGCCACTTGAAGTACACGTGCCATAGGTTCCCATCACAGGTCTATATTGTCTAATTGATTTTTTCTTTTGCTTGTGATGTATTCTGCCATGTTTTTTTCAATAATAATCAAAGCCATTGCAAAGTCTTTCCAGGAAAGGTGTTTATAAGACTCTATCATATACTTACTTATCCAGAAAAATTCCATGAGATTAACTTGTAGTGGGTAGGATTTTCTGTTCTATTCCTATTTCTCTTTTTCCTGTTCCCTTTTCCTCTCTTTTCCCACAAGTGTAGGGTTCATTATTTTGCCCAGACAATCACGTGTTGGTCCATTGCTTGCAGTAGGACTTGACCAACCGGTTTGTCATCCAGACATGACACTGTGGCACTGGCACTGATTTTCATGCCTAAGGTGAGACTAGAACTCACAGTCTCCTTGTTTCTATCCTAGTGCCTCAGCCACTAGACCAAATTATCTTTCTTCTTTCTTTTCCAGTTGTGCTAGAGATTCTACATCCTGTCCGAATATTTCAGATATGTCCATCTCCGGACAGTCCCCATCAGTTGAAAGCTGAAAGAAAAACCTGCTGGCACCATGCAACAAGGAGTCTATTATGAATCCCTAGGTGGCATGCAAAGCATTTAGACTCATTTCATTCATATGTCAGGTAAAGACTTTCATTTAGAAGTGAAATGAATACTGAATAATGGATCTTTTGAATAATGTAATTAAGAATTCATTAAAGCAGCCTTTTAAAACCCTGACAAATACAGTGCATTTATACCTCCCAGCCTAAACCTAGAAAAATGTGGCATGGAATTAAAATGAATTAATGGGGAGGGAAAACAATGTGGAAAAATGCTGTTTAGAAAATCTTTCTTTTGAAGCCAAATGAACAATTGGTAGACGGCAGAGACTGCTTTTTTTTTTGCAACTTGTGAGCCTTCAGAAAGAAACTGGATATTTAAAACGAGCTTATTCCATGTTGGGACAGAAGGGAATCAATTTAGTTAGGTGGGAGCTACATCCAACTCTAAAAACTCTGAGATGTTATTGTTTTTGTAGACCTATTGAGATCCAGTTGCAAAGAAAAGAAAGAAGGCGTATTTATTCTACCTAGACAAGTAAATTTTGGCTTACCTACCTCACCATTTTTGTACCAAGTACTTGGTTGTTTTGAATAAATTATTGCCATTTAAGGAAAAAGAGATGGAGATTACTGTTTAATACAAAAAAAAATCATTTCAGGCAGCCTATAGAGGCAACTGACTTAGACAGCAGCTAACCAAAGTTGTTTTATATGTAGCTTTGCTTATGTACAGATCCAGGAACTGACCTTAAAGCAAATGCTCAGAGACTGTCATGGAAAGAGGAAACGTAGGCTACAACAGGGAAGCTCCAGAAGAAAATGCTTGCTTCTAGACTCCCTTCTGCTGCACTTTGGAGGAAGTAAGGACCCTGCATCCTTTCTGCATGACAGACAGATTCTATCTGCATTGTATCTCCAAACAGATGACAAATATAGCTTAGAATAAGTGTCATGCAGTAGTATTGGAAGCTATCTTTACATTCTTAAGCTCTTGCATATAAGATAGAAAATAACAGAAAAGGACAAATCGATATAAACTTGAATGTGTATTAGTAGAAGGCATCATGCACAATTTGTCACATTTAGGTATCCAGATGGCAAGTTCTATGCCTTATGTACTTGCATCTGAAGTTGGGAATACAAGAACAAAAGGGTGAAGGTTGCATTGTTATATTTAGTACATGGATGATCAATTGCTTCATCACAGACAATATACTTAAGAATCTCCTAATTTAGTAAATTACTTGAAATAATCTAAGCTAAGTACATCTATGTAAAGACATTTATAAAATCTAACTTTGCCACAGCTCTACATGCACGTGTCAGCTGGTTTGTGCCATCCAGGTTGGTACACTATCAATATCTGCTTAAAAGACTGTAAGATTCTTGCTCAAACACCCATTAAAGTCTAAACATTAACTGACTTTGGCAATTTTAGACCCTTTTATACTTTGTTATTTTGGGGAAACTTATTGGCTAAAGATCTTCAAATCCCCTTGGCTGAAACTGATGATTTGACCCCATGATGGTCTTGTTTTCAGCATGGATTCAATAACTGCTTTAAGTATTTCAAGAGATTACATTGGGGAAAAACAGAAAAAAGTATGTCTATAATGCTTGTCCAAGATATTTAGAATAGAATAGAATAGAATAGAATAGAATAGAATAGAATTCTTTATTGGCCAAGTGTGATTGGACACATAAGGAATTTGTCTTGGTGCAAATGCTGTCAGTATACATAAAAGAAAAGATACATTCATCAAGAATCATAAGGTACAACACTTAATGATAGTCATAGGGTATAATAAGCAATCAAATCATACTAAGAAACAGTCAATATAAATTGTAAGGATACAAGTGACAAAGTTACAGTCATACAGTCACAAGTGGGAGGGGATGGGTGATAAGGAGTGATAACAAGATTAATAATAATAGTGTGCAGACTTTGTAAATAATTGGACAGTGTTGAGGGAATTATTTGTTTAGCAGAGTGATGGCTTTTGGGAAAAAACTATTCTTGTGTCTAGTTCTGGTATGCAGTGCTCTATAGTGAAGTTTGGAAGGAAGGAGTTGAACAGTTTATGTCCGGGATGTGAGGGGTCTGTAAATATTTTCACAGCCCTCTTTTTGACTCGTGCAGTATACAAGTCCTTGATTGAAGGCAGGTGGGTAGTAATTGTTTTTTCTGCAGTCCTAATTATCCTCTGAAGTCTGTGTCTGTCCTGTTGGGTTGCAGAACCAAACCAGACGGTTATAGAGGTGCAGATGATAGACTTAATAATTCCTCTGTAGAATTGGATCAGCAGCTCCTTGGGCACTTTGAGCTTTCTGAGTTGGCGCAGAAAGAACGTTCTTTGTTGTGCTTTTTTGATGTTGTTTTTTATGTTAGGTGTCCATTTTGGGTCATGTGATATAATAGAACCTAGAAATTTTAAGGTCTCTACTGTTAATACTGTGTTGTCTAGTATTGTAAGAGGTGGTAGTATGGGAAGGTTTCTTCTAAGTCTACCACCATTTCTATGGTTTTGAGTGTGTTCAGTTCCAGGTTGTTCCAGTTACACCACAAGGTGTAACCTCCTGTCTGTATGCAGATTCGTCGTTGTCTCAAATGAGACCAATCACTGTTGTATCATCTGCAAACTTCAGTATTTTAATAGATGGATCATTTGAGATGCAGTCATTGGTATATAGCAGAGGTGCTATTCAACAGGTTGTGACCAGTTCTGGAGAACTGGTAGCGGAAATTTTGAATAGTTCAGAGAACCAGCAAATACCATCTCTGACTGGAGATTTTACAGTATCCTTCCCCTGCCATGGCCACCAAGCCATGGCCACAGAACCTGTAGTAAAATTTTTGGAATCCCACCACTGGTATATAGGGAGAAGAGAAAGATAATAGCAACAAAGAAAAAGTACACAGCCTTGGGGGGGCCCTGTGCTGATGGTACAGGTATCGGATGTAATTCTGCCTAGCTTCACCTGCTGCTTCCTGTCTGTTAGGAAGCTTATGATCCACTTATAAGTGTGTTCAAGTACCGCTAGTTGGTTTAATTTACTTAGAAGAGTGTCTGGAAGGATGGTATTGAATGCTGAACTGAAGTCTACAAAGAGGACCCTTGCATAGGTATTTGGAGATTCGAGGTGTTGTAGGATGTAATGCAGAGCCATGTTAACAGCATCATCTGTTGATCTATTTGCTCGGTATGCAAACTGCATGGGATCTAACAGCAGATCTGTGATGGTTTTCAGGTGGGACAGCACAAGCCTTTCAAAGATTTCCATAACTACAGATGTTAAAGCAACTGGTCTGTAGTCATTCAGTTCCTTGATGGAGGGCTTCTTTGGCACTGTGATGATAGTAGAGCGTTTGAAGCAAGAAGGAACATAACACATCTCTAGTGATCTATTGAAGATTCAGGTGAAGATGGGGGCCAATTGGTCAGCACAGACTTTTAAATAAGAAGGAGTTATCTTGTCTGGCCCTGGTGCTTTTCCTGGCTTTTGTCTGTGAAATAGATCTTGCACTGGATATTTCTGAGTGTCTAAATAAGAGTTTGAACAATCAACAATTTGGGCACACACAAATATGTCGGTTTGGATCATTTTCCCTCAATAAATATGTGAACAAGCATAATTTGTTTTATTGGGTCCTAGTTTTAGGACTTCTGTGGAGAGCATATCACATTTTAGGCCATATTTATGCAAGTAATATGAAAATCGAAAGACTTCACATACTTTTAAGCACTACTGTATATTTATCTTAAATCAAGAGTAAAACACTCAGAGCCCATATAAGCCACAACGCCAACTTCAGTTTTGGAGAATGCAACACCTCCCAGATTATATATTCAGTATTGTGTTACAGGGGTAGAGTGTTCCCCCCCGCCCTATTTCTCTCTCTTTTAAAATGAAACAAGTCTCTGAAATGGCACATTAAGTTGCTGGAATGTTTAACACACCCATTTTGAGCTTTTCTTTATTCAAGGCTGGAAATCTCAGTTTTGACTAGTCTTTAGCTTCTTGTTCTTTATATACATCAGGAACAGACTCACAAAAAGAGTGCATGCTTCTTCTTTTAAAGGAACAACCATCTTTTATTTTCCCATTGCAATAGATCTGGAAATCTGTCTTGAGCATTATACATAGTGAAAAAAATGTATGAGGCAACTATACCTTTGTTTGATAATATAATCTTATTGCAGCATTTCTATTATGTAACAAGCTATAGGCAATTCTTTATTTATTGTTAGAAATTGGTTAGAATCAGTGGGGGGATTCAATTTTTTTTACTACCGGTTCTGTGGGCGTGGCTTGATGGGCATGGTGTGGCTTGGTGGGTGTGGTTTGGTGGGTGTGGCAGGAGAAGGATACTGCAAAATCTCCATTCCCACCCCACTAACCTGCTTTCCAGCTCCGTTCCCCTGTGCAGGGCAACAAAAGAAGACCCAGACAATCAGCTGGGACTTGGGAGGTAGAGAATATATGGGGGTGGGACCAGTCAGAGGTGATATTCCGAACTACTCAAAATTTCCACTACCGGTTCTCTAGAACTGGTCAGAACCTGCTGAATACCACCCCTGGTTAGAATCTTTTCAATCTGAAAAAGTAAATGGGCTTAGAAAGATTTCCCAAACCAGAATTATAGAGAAACAATATTTTAAAGAATAAATATCTGAGCTAGAAATCAGTCAAAGGAGGAAAAAAGGATTATGTTGCATTCTAAATTACAGGTTTTATTTGGTTTGCATATCTACTTTAGAATGTTTCAGCCAAAACACACTTACCTATATGTGGGCTGAAGCACAATGTTAAACTGTCTCCCAGTCAGCCCTATGTTTTATTTCAGAGGAAGAAAATGTGAACTTCTTAGTGATTTTTCAAGAATCTCTCATCTTTGTTCATGTAGATAACAGAATGACAGAATGACATAGTTGGAAGTCTTCTAGTCCAGGGATCTCCAACCTTGGCAACTTTAAGACTTGTGGACTTCAACTAGTTGAAGTCCACAAGTCTTAAAGTTGCTAAGGTTGGAGACCC
The DNA here is from genome assembly GCA_023653725.1 of Bungarus multicinctus. Classification (NCBI taxonomy): domain Eukaryota; kingdom Metazoa; phylum Chordata; class Lepidosauria; order Squamata; family Elapidae; genus Bungarus; species Bungarus multicinctus. The sequence continues at coordinate 5,414,165 of CM042848.1, read as the reverse complement.
CTGTAATCTAGTCCAGCCCCTGCTTAGGCAGGAAGCCTTATGCCATTTCAGACAAATGGTTATCCAATCTGTTCTTAAAAATTCCAAATGTTGAAGCACCATCAACTTCTGAAGGCAAGTCATTCCACTGATTAATTGTTCTAACTGTCAGGAAATTTCTCATTAGTTCTAGATTAGGTCTCTACTTCATTAGTTTCCATCCATTGCTTCTTGTCCTGCCTTCAGGTGCTGGAGAATAATTTGACTCCTTCTTCTTTGTGGCAACCCCTTTGATATTGGAACACTGTTATTATGTTACTCCTAGTTCCTTTCATTAAACTAGACATATCCAATTTCAGCAATCGTTATTTATGTGGTTCAGCCTTCAGTCCCCTTTTCATCTTTGAAGTTCTTCTCTGCACTCTTTCTAGAGTCTCAACATCTTTTTTATATTGTGATGACCAAAACTGGATATAGTATTCCAAGTATGGCCTTACTAAGGCATTATAAAGTGGAATTAACACCTCTTTTAATAAAGCCGATTACTATGTTGGCTGTTTTGGTGTTCCAAGATATTTGAAAGACATGGTTCAGTGTTTCTGAATCCAAACATTAAATCAGTCCTTTCAGAACCTTGGAGTATAATCAGGGTTGGGATTCTACCACTGGAACCGCTGGTTACATTCTAACCAGTTCGAAGAACTGGTTGTTAAAAGAAATTTCTGGCCTAATCCTGTAAGAAAGTCGGGAAGGAAACATTCTGGTGTTGCTTACAGAAACTGCCTCTCCGTTAACCCTTATTACATTCTTGGCAGAACTAGACTTCCTGTCTCAAGAACTTCTCTGGAGTGCCTTCCTTTGCTGGTACTTTGCTTGTGTGGAGTGACCATTCAAAGTTACAATGGCACTGAAAAAAGTGACTTATGACTGTTTTTCGCACTTACGACTGTTGCAGCATCCCCACAGCCATGAGAGGCCAGACGAGGAGATGTGTGCCTCGATGTGAGTGATATTGAGTTGGCCATGCCCAGCCAATAACATGACCACTAAGCCACACCCACCAACTAAGCCATGCCCACAGAACCGGTTGTTAAAAAATTGGATTCAATCCATTTGGTCCTGATGATTTGAAATCATCTTGGATGGACAGATGCTCTCTTATCATTATCTTGCCTATTTTAACTTTATTCCAAATCTATTTTTTACAGTACTGTTTTTGATAGGTTGGACAGATGCAAAAAATGAATTAAGCAGTTCTACTTTCTCCCTGTCAGTTTCTCCCATTAATGGAACAATCATTTTCTTGTCTTTTTTTCTTTTTTTTTACATGTTGAAAAAAGCTTTTTTAGTTATTTTTTGCTTTTGTCACAAGCCTTAGTTCATTATGAGCCTTAGCTTTCCTGACTCCATTTTTGCATGCTCGGGCTATTTGCTGATATTCTGCCTTAGTTATTTGCCCCTCTTTCCACTTTTTATACTTGTCCTTTTTGTCTTTCAATTTACCAGAGAGTTCTTTATGCAGCCATGCTGGTTTTTTTTGAGAGCTGTTATTTTTCTTCTTCACTGGTATTGTGTTAGACTCGGCTTTTATAATCTCACTTTTCAAAATTTCCCAAGCTTCTTGAGTTGTTTTTCTCTTGAGGATACTCATCCATGAAATTCTTCCCAAGCTCTTTCTAAGTTTACTGAAGTTAGGTCTCTTAAAGTCCAAGACAATGAGTTGTGGTAGAGTTTGTCTGTCTTTATTGGTATATTGTACAAGAATCCATGTTTCTATAACGTTCTCTCTTATTTAGATTTAACACCTTAGCCAATACACTACACTGATTGGAGATCTTTCAGAAGTGATCAATTGAACAAGAAGTCAATTCATATGTGTCAGTGCTAAATAAAACAATAATAGTTAGTGATTTGTTTGAGAAGTGATTTGTTTCATACGGAAAAGATTCAGTTGTCATTGTTAATAATACATGACATTTTGAGATATTAGTCTGTCCAACAGGGCTGTTCTATTCCAGGGCTGTCCAACTCCCAATCCATGGGCTGGATGCATCACTTGCTGGCTATGCTTATGCCCGGTTTAGAAAAATGTCCCGATATGTCACGTGACGCCACCGTAACAACATGAGTTTGACACCCCTGCTCTATTCTATATTACTTTATGGGTCTTTATTTATTTAATAGTTGTCTTCTGCACTTTTAAGGGGCAACTGTTTCCTCTTATATGCAGTTCAACTCTGGAAAATGACTGGAAATTATACTTTTAGTCTATGCAAAAAAATTTCTGCTTTCTTTTCACCTTGTTCATCTCTCTCTATAGCTGTCTTTTTGTTGATCTGTTTTGACAATTTGAAATATGATTCTCAGATTTGGTAATGTCAAAGTGGCAAGTGGATGCTACTCTCAAGACTATTTTTGTGATAGTGGAATTTGGAGACCATAAACATTTTCAACTTTCAGTTACACACAGATATTTTAGTTAAAAGTCACATAGCTTACCTCAGCTTTGTCATTGTTATGCCTCTGTTTTGTAGGGAATAATCTAATAAATTAAATAATTTCAATTCAAATAAAGGGGAAATAATTGATTTACTGAATGTTATAAACTGTATGTCAGATCCGTGTATCTGCCATTCAAGGGGGAGAGAGGCTGGTCCTTACACCATAAGACAGTTATAATACAGGACTAAAGACTAAAGATTTGCTTAAATTTGACCCCTGGTGACTATTGAATGAGACATATAGCCCTATATTGCTTGGTGGCCTTCCATCTATGAGGTTTGGTTGAAAACTAATGTTTCCACTTCCATGATATTAGTTTAAATAGGATTATTTAAAAAAAAACACAAAATAAAAAATCTTTACAATCACCATTTGCTATTGATAAGCTACATGAAGCCACCTTTTTCCAATAACGGACAAGCTACTTAAAACCATCATGGAAGAAACCTATGCTATGTTTTTTTTCAGCTTGATCGTGAAAGTCCTTTCCATCTCTTCTTTTGAGCCAAACAGATGCTTATGAAGGTATTCCATAAATTATGGGAAACTGATGGAAGTGACATGGTTCCAAATTTAGATTGATTGATTGATTGATTTAGTGTATGGCACATGTTAGCCAGGGATCACCAAGGTGGCTGGTTGCCTCTGTGAAAGGAATTTTTTTGGGCAGTGTTATCTTTACCTGTGGAACACCTGAATGCTGGTAGGCATTCAGTAGAGGCTCCTTTTCTTAATCCCTGCACAGTTTATTGAACTGCCAAGTTGCCAACCTCAGCAGTCTGCAAGCTCCAGCGTCTTACCACACGAGTCACCGCGGCCCCTCCAAATCTAGAGTGTATAGCAGATACGTACAATTGTGAGGTCTACCATATAACTTTGCAAATATCTTCTCAATGAAACGATACAAGTTATCATATTATTGAAGTATAGAGGCCACCATTCTATCAAGCTTTTGCGATCATTATCGCTTCTTAGCTTGCCAAAGAATCAGGGAAAAGGGAAGGGCGAGATGGAATGCAGGCTCCAAACTTCAAGAAGATGAGCCATGAGAGCCAAGGACACTCCAGCAGGTGTTTGCCAAGACCAGAGAGAGTTTCCTGGGCTTCACCAATTTCTATAAACAATTCATCCAGGGGTGGGATTCAATTTTTTTAACAACTGGTTCTTTGGGCGTGGCTTAGGTGATGGGCATGGCTTGGTGGTCATGTGACTGGGTGGACGTGGCTTGGTGGTCATGTTATTGGCTGGGTGTGGTCAACAAACATCACTCACATCGAGGCACGCATCTCCTCTCCTGGCCTCTCGTGACTGTGGGGATGCTGCAACAGTCGTAAGTGTGAAAAATGGTCATATGGTCACTTTTTTCAGTGCCATTGTAACTTTGAATGGTCCCTCAACACAAGCAAAGTACCAGCAAAGGAGGGGAAAAAAACTCCAGAGACGTTCCTGAGACAGGAAGTCTAGTCCTGCCAAGAATGTAATAAAGGTTAACGGAGAGGCAGTTTCTGTAAGCAACACCAGAATGTTTCCTTCCTGCTTCCTTACAGGATGCATGTGAGCAGAGCTGCTAGAAGGCAAGAGCAGCTGAGACAAAAAGGGGTGACTCGAGAGTAAGGCTTGGAGCTGATTGCCCCTCCCATAAAGTATAAAGGACAGGCAAAGGTTAAGAAACCTTTGTAGGAAGCAAAGTCATTCATTCTGTTCGGATTAATCCTTGAAGCTCTGTGTGGACTTTGTACTTTGGTTGGTTTTTTACAGTTAATTTGGCATTTTAATCGTTGGCAGCAATTCAAAGGAGAGAAAGTGGGTCTCGAGGGACTGTTTGGGACTCATTACCGGCTGGGAATGAACATAATTCCCAGTGTTGAAATAAAACAAGAGTTATTTTAACTAAGTGTGTGCTTAATTATGGTCTCAGGAAGCCTTGGTTATGCCACTAGACTTGAAACTCTAGACCTAGAAAACATAGAACTACACCACCTCCAGTCCGATCTAAATATAGTATATAAAATCATACATTGCAATGTCCTACCTGTCAATGAATATTTCAGCTTCAATCATAACAATACAAGAGCACACAAGAGATACAAACTCAAAGTTAATCGCACCAAACTTGATTGCAGGAAATACGACTTCAGCAATAGAGTGGTCAATGTTTGAAATACTCTACCTGACTCTGTGGTTTCTTCCCCAAACTCCAAAAACTTTAACCTTAGACTGTCTATTATTGACCTCACCCCCTTCCTAAAAGGTCTGTAGAGGGCGTGCATAAGCGCACCAATCATGCCTACCATCCCTGTCCTATTGTTTCTTTTTATTTTTCTTATAAGTATCTACCTCATGTATTCAAAACTATATTCTTATACCTGTATCTTGTAAGCGATTGACAAATACTAAAAAAAAAATACTAAACATTGTGATCAAAAATTGAGGACTACCTTTAGACACTTTTCTATGAAACTAAGTGTGACAGCAAATGTGTTTATTTATTTATGTTTCAAATTTCTAAACCACTCTTTAAATTTCCTTAATCAGTTCATCAAGCTTTCTTACATAAAAGCCATTGCTTGCTGGCAATCCACTTTTTCTTTTATCGCGTAAATTAGCTCTTTCCAGCTAACCATCTTTTCATTTTTTTTAGCTGCAATGCACAAGTGCTCATGTCAACACAGTTATCACCATAAACAGCCTGAACAGAGCCATCTCCTTCAGGGTCAAAAATTCATTCATGGTGCATTGCTTAAAATTCACTAATGAATTTTTCGGCTTCCATTTTACAAACATTAGAAATGCAATATTTTCTCCCAGCAATTTTATGTTAACTAAAATATAAAGGAACAGATGCTAAAGAACCTATCAATATATTATTGCTGCCATCTGTGAATGTCTTTTAACACTGGTTTCTACTTAGTTTTTTGGGGAGACCTGCCAAGATTGCCATATTGTTGTGTCTTACAGTTGCAGTTGGAAAATTGGCAAGTTAGAATATTATTTTTAATACAATGAAACTTCCAGTTAACATATTGATGCAGGAAAAATATATTGGATGTTTTGAACTGCTCATTAAATGATGACTTATATCACTTGTGTGGTAATACACAAGATGTAAGTTAGCATATAAATTGTAATTTGCATATTTTCTGATATCACACAAATAGTACAAATTACTTCTCCCATCATGTGTAATAACATGATTGTGCAAAGGGCAGTTTTGCAGAACTTTGTTATATTGAGATTTAATAAACCAAGATTTGACTTGCATGTTAATGTACAACTTTATCATTCCAGTCCAGATTTTTACCACTTGATGCCTACCAAGTACATCAGACAATAGTATGGATCCAGACATTGAACAGTATGAAACATACAAGTTGTGTGCATAAGGATGGCAAAGATAGCCTCCCTTTTCAGTACAGGGAGAACCACCAACTAGGTTTTAGCAGTAGATTTGTTTCAAAGGAAATTCCAGTAATATTGTAATAGTGTAATAGTGAATAGTCAAGACCTTGTTGATGATCCAAGCTCTGTCAAGGACCTTGGAATACTCATCTCTAATGATCTAAGTGCTAGAGCCCATTGTAACTACATAGTCAAAAAGGCATTAAGAGTTGTTAACCTAATCCTACGTAACTTTTTCTCTGGTAATATCACACTACTAACTAGAGCATACAAAACATTTGCTAGACCAATACTCGAATACAGCTCATTAGTTTGGAACTCACATTATGTATCTGATATTAGCACAGTTGAGAAAGTCCAGAAATATTTCACAAGAAGAGTTCTCGACTCCTCTACTCATTATAGAATACTTTATGCCACCAGACTTGAAATTCTAGACCTAGAAAACCTTGAATTATGCCGTCTTCAGTATGATCTAAGTATGGTATATAAAATCATACATTGCAATGACTTACCTGTCAATGAATACTTCAGCTTCAACTATAACAACACAAGAGCACACAATTGATACAAACTCAAGATTAACCGCACCAAACTTAATTGCAGGAAATACGACTTCAGCAACAGAGTGGTCAATGTCTGGAGTACTCTCCCTGACTCTGTGGTTTCTTCCCCAAACCCCAAAAACTTTAACCTGAGACTGTCTACTATTGACCTCACCCCTTTCCTAAGTGGTCTGTAGGGGGCGTACCAATGTGCCTACCATCCCTGTCCTATTCTTTCTTTTATTTTTCTTATATGTACCCATTTCATGTATTCATAACTATGTATATACTTATATCTATTATCTTGTAAGCAATTGACAAATCAAATAAACAAACAAACAAATAAATAAATCAAGTTCAATCAGAATGCCAAGGAATAGCTAACCCTGATTTGATTTTTTTTTATTTCAGCCAAAGCAAAATAAAATAATTATCCTTAAAATATACCATAAAAAGCTTGCACCATAATTTTATAAAACAAACTAGTATCAAATGCAGGCAAAATCACTTCATGTTTCAGTGGTTAGCAGTAGAAAAAACAACTCTCAGGATTTTCTGCAAAGCTTAGAAAAAAATGGCTTCTCTTATCATAAAGATTCCTGTGTTTTTTACATCCTCTAGTTACTTTCAGACAAACTATTTATTGTTCTTTGCTTCTGACATTCACAGAATTGGGTCTCCAGATCTCTGCAATATATTATTTCACATAATCATAACCCATCAGATAAATTTTGAAAGGCTCCAAGCTGACTTGGTCATTTTGAAATGAAATTGATGGATACAGATACTTTTTCTAGGCCAAGCTGGAAGAAAGAAACATATTCATTATGGCACAGATTTTTCAGGCATAAAGGACAGCTATAACTACACAGAATTATTTCAAGACTTCCTATTTAATGACTTATTCATAATTTGAGGGATTTTCACTAAGAAAATCAAACTTAAGTAGCACTTTTATGTACTGCTTCACGTTTAGGGAATATGCACCCATATTAATGAAATTATTTTCCTGAGAAATTTTGCCCATCTTTTTTTTTTCTAAAGAAATATAACGATCTTCAGAATCTGTAAATAAAGCAAGCCAAACCACTCTTCTCCCCCCCTCCCCATTTTTTAAGCTCTCAACTTTCAAAAATTCTAGCGCTCTCTAATGGGACCTAACAACCAGGAGTACAATATACACAGCCTTTTAGAAGTAAAAAGCCCCTGATTTTTTGTGTTTATTTTCTGAAGCCAGTATTGTATTTATTTACTGTGGAAATATGGAATGGGTAAAGGTCATTGGGGCCATGAAATCTACTTCTCTACTCAATGCTGAATCCCCAGTTAAGATATCAGGATGGCTGACCCATCCAATAGATTTTTATTTGATGCGTCCATTTTCTGTTACATTGTAGGTACTTTTGTTGCAATTTGTGTTCTTTTAGGGATTGTTAGCAATCATTACAATGTCCAGTTATGAGAATCACTGTATACATAGAATTTCTTTTGATCAAAGAGATTCAGTAGTAAAGTTGAGTGGCCCATCTCCTTCCTTCCTTCTTTCCTTCCTTCTTCATTTATTCAATTTTTATTTCATTTTTATAAGTAATTCAAGAAGGCAACCATACATAATGCTTCCACTTCTTTTTATTCCCACAACACCAACTCTGTGAGTTGTCTTAGGCTGAGAGAAAGTGATTGGCCCAAAGTCTGGTCTAAGGCTGGAGTAGAACTCAATCCCCCAGTTTCTTGGTCAGCAACTGTTTTTGTCATGTACCATGGAAAACCTGACATTGTGGTACTGCAGGCCTAAAGAGAAGATTCTCAGTTCCTTGAAGTAGAAGCAAAATGAGCATCTTAGGAATATGTCTTGATTTACTTCTATCGTTATTCTTTGCAATCTGGCAAACTTATCTGAGGAACAAAGAACATAAACCAAAACATTCTGTAATTGTTTAGTAATGGTAGTCGATTCCCTGACAGAATCACCTTATCTTTTCTGTTAAGAGGCATTATAGTATGCAGATAATCTCTATGGAAAAATGCAATGGAGCAGAGTGCAATCAATCAAATGATAAATTGAGTGTTACATTGATTATGCTAGCTATGCATAGAAATATATACATTTGATGGTCATTATGATACTTCAGATGTGCAAAGGAAAAAGTGAAATATACATCTATATGTAAAAAATTGGCAATGATCTGCAGTTTGATCTAGCATTAAATTCTGTAAAACTATCCATGTTTTCCAGATTGGAAGCTTGATTCTAAATGGAAAGGTCATTATTGTTATTAAGTTTTATAAGAAAATGAATGGAGGTGCAGGTATCTATTTAATATCTGAGACATCATGAATGTCATTGTTAACATATTTTGCTGTATGCTAATAACTTTTTAAGGGTACCCTTGACTTAAGCAATATTGGAAATATTATATTACTTGAACTGCTGGTAGCATTAAGCGTACTTCTTTAATAGCTACGTAAAAGGGAGTGGCTTCTTTTTATACAACTTTGGCTCCATGGAGGGAGCACTACAAGTTTGGACTAAATGTTTTTCTCTTTTACTTCTAGTTTCCAAAACCAGTCATACTTCAGCTCAACAAGTTCTTACATATAGTGGTTATTTAAGTTTTATCCTGGTAAATTGCCCTTCCTACAAAATTTTACTCTGGTAAATTGTCTTTCTTACAAAATATCTGTGTCTCGGAGGGCAATAAAATGAAGGCTTCAGTAATCAAACTAAGTGACATTTCCATGGAGGAAATGGTGTGGCCTGTCTTTAAAATATGCATTTATTCATGCCCCCCTAAAACTTTTGTAATTTTTGCATTTTATGATTTTCTAATTCCAATCCAGTGATAACTTGTTTCTTTTTCTATTATATATTTAAATTAAAAATAAGGATATGTAGTTTCTATTAATGAGTTTTGTAGGGGTCTTTTAGTATTATGTCCCTAGGCGACTTCCTTACTCAGCATGAAGTCTTCAGAAGAGGTGCTTGTACACCTGATTAATTCATAAATGGTGTTGAGGGCTGCATATTTGCACAATCCTTGTTAAATCATGGAAGTCTGCTATTTCTCTGTAGGATGCATTGCAAATTGTGATGCCACCTTCTGTACCTAATCAAACTATTCTGAATCATCCCCAAATTTCCTAAGTATTCTCATTTATGTGACATCCTTCTCGGGGACTAGAAGGTCAAGGTCTATCACTAACATTTATAACAATTTTGAAGAGACAATAACTTCTTCCTGTTAAAAGCACTGTCATATATCAATGAAGCACTGCATTTCATGAGAGTCCAGGAATCAGAGGAATATAAATATCAGTGTTTTAGCAAATGCTAACATGACATGTAAAAAATAATTTACCAAATAGGTATCCAAAAGCAGCACAGACTTTTTTCTGAAATAAACAATTTAATTACCTAACATTGCATTTCATTGTCTTTAATTGTGTTTATCTGACATGAACTCTATGAATATTCAAGACTGCAAGAAAATGCATTTCATCTATTTCTTCTCTTTCCAACAGCACATCTACAAAACACAGAAAGCAACTTTCAAAATCAGGTACAAGTGATAGAGGTACCACACCTTAAAGTCACACCAAGAGGCAACACAGGTTTAATTTAACATGGGCCTTTATTGATAATTGGAAACCTAGAGGCATTCAGTAAACCTAATATTTGTTTGACTAGAACCACTTAAATTATAAAAATAAAAACAAATCTAATGTGCTGTAAACTATTAAAAGAAATGGAGGCTTACATTTTAGTTTGCTGAAGTAGTTCTTAATAGAAGCCATAAGTTATTGATAAAACCTGAAAACTCAGAGATCCATATAAGATTAGCCTCCAATAGCTTTGTGCCTTTCACTATGTTACTCACCTACTTGCTTAGCTCTCAACAAATATGGAGAACAACAAAACTCTGGTTGGAATTATGGAAGCTATATGTTAATGTAACTGAAGTATCATTAGCTATTAAGGATGCGGTAGATTGTCCTACACACACTTGAAGAGAATCTGGCATGCATTTAATATTCCACTGTCTGCTGTTAAGAGTATGTATGAAGAAAATTTTCTGACACTAATTTTTTGTGTTTTGATAGAGTCAGGCCATCACTTTGACACCCCAATTTATGTTATGAAAAATGCACAAAATTATATTTTGGCAATATAATTGGTCACTTGGATAGTTTGAAATAAATTGACCAAACAATGATTCAACTTAAGGTGCAACCAATTGGGAATTAATTATATCATTAGCAAATTTTGGAATATGGATTGCACTTTTGAACTTGCTAGGTTGGCAAACTAGTCTTTGGTTGCTTTATCCAAGGAACAAAAAAAAGTTTCCAAGAGAGAAACTGTTAAATGTGATGGTAAAGACCCTTATAGTTTACCGTTTTTATTTTCATGTGATTCTCAGGACAAGTTCCTGCAATTTCCTTGCCAAGGTTTTTCAGAAGTGACTTGCCATTGCCTCCTTCCTAGGCTGGAGAAAAAGTGACTGGTTCATGGTTACCCAGCTGGCTTCATGTCTAAAGTAAAACTAGAACTCACAGTCTCCTGCTTTTTAGCTTAGTGACTTAACCACTATACAAACTGGCTCTCAAAAATCTTAATTTTAACTTTGGAAATCTACAAACGTATAGTCTAATTTAAAAATGACAAAACAAATATTTTATCCTTATAGATGCAGGCTCCTATGTTGGCCTCCAGTTTTATGCACATAGATTTTTTTTTTGTATTTCGCATGTGGGAATAAAGAGGCAGAGGTGACAGTGAAAGGCTAACAAATTTATTGTAACATTGTAAAGCAGCCGCAACTTGCCGCTAGCTAACAGGAGTCCGGCTGACAGAGAACAGCTGATTCCGTTTGACAGCTCCTTTTATACTTAGCTGTCAAACGGAATCAGCCAATCAGAAGAGATTCCAGCTCCCGCTCAAACAGCAGACTGGAGTGAAAACTTTAGCAGAACGCTGCACTTCTTCCCCCTGGTTAGGAGCAAGCATAGTTCTCCAGATAGGTGGGGCATCAACTGATTCGCCCAGATGTCATCAGTCCAGCCAGAGCAGTTGAAAGATGACCTGCTGCAGGGCTGGAGGTCTCCACTGGGGGCGATGCCAGAACTTCACCCAGGAGCGTGCCAGGAGCTGGTGGGAAGTCTTCTAAAGATAGGCCTTCCTCGAGATACTGCTGGTTGGGATTCAGCTCTGGTTCTTTCATGTTGGCCACTGGGGAGTCCACTTCATTCCCTTCGGCCTCAGCTTCTTCTAGGGATGGACCAGTAGGGGCACTCCAATGACTTCTCAGTTGGTCAACGTGCCACCGCCAAACTCTCTCATCAGCCAATCTTATTCTGTAAGATTTTGGCCCAGTAAGCCCCTCTATCCACCCCGGTAACCATAGTGGGTTTCTCGCATAATTCCAGGTATAGACCAGGTCGTTTAGGTTCTGACCTGGGTCATTTAGGTTCTGATCCCAGGCATAGACCAGGTCATTTAGGCTTTAACAATCCGGGTATAGACCGGGTTGTTTAGGTTCTGAGCCCAATCCTGAATCTAACAGGGTTGTTGGGGCATAGGCTGAGTACAGATGTTTAAGGGTGGTCTTTAGCTGCCTGCCCATTAGTAGTTCTGCGGGTGATAGATTAGTTGCAGAACTGGGGGTAGTATATTGAGTGAGGAGGTATAGGGCAACCTGGGAAGGCCAGTCCCCTTTGGTAATCCTTCCTAAAGCCTCTTTGGCTGATCTAATGACTCGTTCAGCCAAGCCGTTCGAAGCCAGATGGAATGGAGAGATAAGGGCATATCTGATTCCTTTTTGGTCTAGGAATAGTTCAAACGGGCTGGAAGTGAACTGGGGGCCATTATCAGAAACTAGGGTGTCTGGGTACCCATGAGTTCCAAAAATGCTGTCAATGGCCCTAGTCACAGCTTCTGTGGTGGTGGTCTTTAACGGGGATAGTTCAACCCATTTGGAATAGGAATCCACCAGAACTAAGAATGTTTTCCCTTGGAAGGGTCCTGCCAAATCTTTGTATTTGCCCACTCCCCTGGAGTGGCAGTAGGAGGTGCTGGCCTTGACAATTGACAGACTTAGCATCTTTGTACCTTTTTGTTCACTGCCTCATCCAAACTAGGCCACAACAAATAGCTTTAATCTTCATTCTGATTATCCCAGGATGCCCTTCATGTAACACATCTAAAATAAGAGGCCTCAACTTGTAAGGGATAATTACCCTGCTCCCCCAGAGAAAGCACAGTTCAAATTGGTGTATTTTAAAATGGCAAAATTACACTGCTACAGGGCCTCTAGGCCATCTTCTTTGCACCCAGTCTAAAACTTGACATAAGTGTGAATCTTTTGAAGTAAACTGAGCAATGTCAGCAGCAGTCAATGGTAATTGCATGTCATCAATGAGGAAAATAAAAACAGTTGGGACAGGGTCAGATACAGGAATAGGTAAGGGGCACCTGCTTAAAGCATCTACATGTGTCAAGTTCTTGCCAGGCCTGTAAGTAAGGATGTAACTATAGGCAGCCAAAAATAAAGCCCAACGTGTCATTCGTGGAGATAGAATTGGAGGGCTGGGTTTGTTTCCAACTAAGATGCCCAACAGAGTTTGGTGATCTGTGACAAGTTCAAAATGGTGGCCATACAAGTATTCATGAAACTTTTTAACTGATGCAACAGCAGCTAAGGCCTCTTTATCTATTTGGCTGCAGTTTCTTTCTACAATAGGAGCCTGTTGACCATTTGGAAGCCTATGGCCTAAAACAGCACCTATCCCAAAAGGCGAAGCATCACATACCAAAACTAAGGGGAGCGAATTGTTGAATTGAATCAAAACCTTTTGTGAGGTCAATAGTGACTTAACGGCTTCAAAAGAGGCTTTTTCCTTAGTGCCCCATTTCCAGGGAGTCTTAGCATCCAGGAGTCTATGTAAGGGTTCTGCCACTGTTTCTTTGTGGAGCAAAAATGAACTGTAAAAATTGAGGAGGCCCAAAATGTTTGTAATTCAGTTTTTGTAGTAGAAACAGAGGCTTCCTGAATGGCTCTAACTTTTGATTCAATTGGGTGAATGCCAGCAGAATCAATGTAGTATCCCAAAAAGTCTACCTGATTAGTAGCAAATTTTCATGTCTTTCTGTTGAGCTTAAGTCCTGTCTTTTTGAAACAATTCAATGCTCTTCTTAATTGACTTAAAATATCTTTGGTACTGTCAGCTGCAATAAGGAGGTCATCAAAGTAGGGGATGACTCCTGGTATGTTGTATAATAAATGTTCCATTATGGAATGGAAGATTCCTGGTGCTACGCTTATGCCAAATTGGAGGCGCTTGCACATGAAAGCGCCTCTCTGTATTATTATTGTCTGCACTTCAGCAGTTTGCTCATCCAGAAGGAATTGTTGGTAGACCTGGATCATATCTAATTTCGCAAAAATTGAACTTTTGCCCAATGAATGAAGTAATTGTTGTATAATGGGCATTGGGTAGGCATTTGGCTGGAGCCCCTTATTAATTGTGGTTTTATAATCTGCACAAATTTTATTTGAGCCATCCTGTTTTAAAGGAATGACTATGGGGGTCTCCCATTTTGCGAAATCTATAGGTTCTAGCACTTCCTTGGTAATAAGCTTGTCCAGTTGACCATCCACTTTGGGGCACATGGCTAAAGGTATTCTGCACAGTTTGAGCCTGATTGGAGCTACCTGGGGATCCAAATTAAGTGAGATGGGTGTGCCTTTATAACAACCAAGTTTGTTATCAAAAACCTCAGCAAAGTCAGAAAGTAAATGGTCTAAGTCTTGTGTGGTAACTGAATTAATGCCAATCACCTGTAAGCTCAGGGAGGCAAACCAATCAAGTCCTAACAAACTTGGTAAGCACCCATCCACTATAACAAGAGGGAGTTGTCCTTTGAATCGTTGAAATTGGATGTGAAACTTGCCTTTTCCGATGACTGGAATGGCTTGACCTTGGTAGGCTCATAGTGACAGCTTGCAAGGTATCAGTTGTTTTTTGTAAATGTCAGGAACCAGTAACCAGGGTATTCCAGGACAGTATAGAAATGTAACTATAACGAGTTTGGTTAGTTAGTGCTTCAGCTCTTGGACATGCTTTATTTATGCTAAAGCAGTCCTCTTTTGGTTTAAAGTTGTTGGCTGTGGCTAGTATGGAGCTGGCTGGCTCATATTTTTCCCAGCTTGGCAGATTCTCGCTAAGTGACCTTTCTCTGGCACTTGAAGCAGATGATGTTTCTGAAGTGGCAGGTTGCTCTTGCATGGTTGCCTCCACAGCTCAGGCAGATGATCTGTAGTACGGTGAATCTCTTTTCGGCTATGTTGTTTCTTCTTTGGGCTGGCTGGGGACCCTTCAGATGGTTGATTTCTTCTTCCTCGTCATAGAATTCTGTGTTGACAGCTTCTTCGTAGTGAATGGCTGCACTGGTTCTTCTGCTTGGGTAGCTGCTGGAGCCTTGAATTTCTGCTGTGGAAAGTGTTGACATTTCCGTGGCTTGTGCCTCTTCAACAGCTGCTTTTAGATTAAGGTCAGCTTTGGCTAGGAGACACCTCTGTAAATGGAGGTTTCTAATGCCACAGACCAGCTGATCTAAAAACATGTTGTCTAGGTCCTGGAAGCCACAGTGAAGGGCAACCAATCTGAAGTCAACCATATACTCACTTATGGTTTGTCCCTCAGCCTGGGTCTTTCTTCTGAAGGTGTGCCAGTGGGCTAAGCTTTGATGCATAGTGGTTACTCAGGACTTTTTGCAGCTCTTCCCATGTCATGGCTTTGACAGTTTGTAGAGCTAACAGGGCTGTGGAGGTATCAAAGAC
The DNA here is from genome assembly GCA_023653725.1 of Bungarus multicinctus. Taxonomy (NCBI): domain Eukaryota; kingdom Metazoa; phylum Chordata; class Lepidosauria; order Squamata; family Elapidae; genus Bungarus; species Bungarus multicinctus. The sequence goes on along the minus strand of CM042848.1, from coordinate 5,398,900 downwards.
AGCTTCTCTGCAGAAGCTGAGGAAGTATACTTTTTTTCTGTTAGCGGGAATGTCTGTCAGGTTGGTGGGTCTATCATGGACTCAAATCTGTTTGAGGTAGGACATCCAGGTTGGGTGGAAAGGTGGAAAGTTCGGTGGTGCTGCCATCTGACTTGCTTAGTGCCTTCAGCTCACTGATTTCAGCTCTCTTGCCTCAATATGTGCCTCACTGCTCTAATCCCATCCTTGTCGCCAGTTTTGTATTTGGCGCATGGGAATAAAGAGGCAGAGGTGAGAGTGAAAAGCTAACAAGTTTATTGTAACATTGTAAAGCAGCCGCGTCTTGCCACTAGCTAACAGGAGGCCAGCTGACAGAGAACAGCTGATTCCGTTTGACAGCTCCTTTTATACTTAGCTGTCAAACAGAATCAGCCAATCAGAAGCGATTCTGGCTCCTGCTCAAAAAGCAGACTGGAGTGAAGACCGCTGCCGATTTCATTGCTTAATTGCCAAGAATGGATAGTGCTTCCCCTTCCTAGAATAATCCCAATGTTTAAAAAGAGTAAAAAATCTAATTCATCCTATTCCCAGTCAATTAGTCTTTTAAATGTTATACTGTACAGTTATATGCAACTATCATAAAAATGTTTGTATGATGAGTGATAATATTTTTTCTCTTACTCATGTTCTACCAGATGATTGCAGAACTAAGGAAAACTCTAAAAGTAGCTTTTCTTGTGTACAGATAAGTCTTCGTTCCTCAATTTACAGCTGGTTGAATTTACAATAGATGCCCCCAAAAGTACTTACCACCTGGTTCTAAAGTTCTGACATCCATCCCTATGGTCACATGACCACAATTTCAGCTCTCACCAACCAGCTTGCATTTGGCACTCTTTGCAACATACTACGATGATATGAATGCAATTTACTACATTTTTCTGAAAACCAGCATTTTCTTCCAGTTTTGGGGAAAGAAACACATAGCAAACAATGATTTCACTTAATCACTGCAAAAAACAGTTGTGAAATCAGATCAGTCACATGATGAGCCGCTTTATGAATATCACAAGACTGTTAATGGGAAGACTCCATTAGGGTCATAAGTTAAAGAATGCCTATAATACTTAGTTCTGGCTTCATCTCCAAAAATATATTTTCCTTCCTTCCTTCCTTCCTTCCTTCCTTCCTTCCTTCCTTCCTTCCTTCCTTCCTTCCTTCCTTCCTTCCTTCCTTCCTTCCTTCCTTCCTTCTTTCCTCTTTCCCTCCCTCCCTCCCTTCCTGAACCTTGCTGAAAATCTTGTATTCTGATTAACTTATACATAAAAGTTCTAAACCAGATCCTTAATTTTATAACAATATAAACTACAATAAAATAATACATGGTTGCATACACTAAACATAGTCCTTTAACTCTTAGGCTCATTGCAAAGGATTCAGTTCAATTTATTATGGAGTAAAACATATTGAGCAAATATCTGTAACTGAACAGAAAACACAAAAATAAACAGAAGTTGCCGTGGTAGGCATTCGTTTTCTGTCAAAATCCTTTTTCCTTCAAAACTAAGTCACCTGTTCCTTGTTCAACAATGTGGGAGCAGAGAGAAAAAACAATGCTGAAATAGTTAACAAAAAAAATCCATTTGGGGGAGAGCAGATGAAAACATAAACCAAACTGAGACATTTTCCCATGCTTTTGGTCTTTTTTTTTTAAATTTATTAAATCATAAATAGTTGCAAGCAGAGCTGTAGTTCAGAGGGGCTTCATTTCTAACATAAACAAGGTATGAGGCATACTACTGAATGTCAGCCAAAAAGAGTATAGTGTATGTTACAGAGCGATACATACGTATAAAAGAAGGGTCAGGCTTTCACTGAGAAATTATAGTTTGTCACAGACAAATATAAAAAATAAGTTGAGCTCTGAATATGTACTTAGCCGAATAATGATCCATTCTAAACTTTTAGAGAGACTATACTATTTTTATGAAATTAACCTAATTCCTTATACAAAACCACAGAAACGGAATAGCAGTTTGGTTTATTATTAGTCTTCAAGAAAATTGCTCATGCTAGTTGAAAAATGTTAAGACTCCTAAAAATGAACTTTAACTTTTAATTTGCTAGAGTATTGTAATAACTTTGTTTATTGGATGAGATTAGCTAAATTCACTTTATCAATCAATGATGGCGATTCTAATTGATACATTAATAAAAGAAACATAGTTATAGAAAGTGACCCATTCCAGTCCCCAATTTTATAGAAAAATTGAAATTCACTTTACACTTTCGCTATCTTTTGTCTCTGCTTGTTTGAAGCAATTATTCCCAAGTTATTTTAATTGAATCAGCATCAATACTATATATGAAAAAAAATCTAAATCTTTCCCGCTAATTGATATGGCACTGAATGATATTTATTGAATCCAGTGGTGACAGATAGAGGATAGCAATAAACACCATTCCAAAATTTCAGAACCTGAAGAGGTCAGTATAGCAACAGCAACAAGAAACTAAGGAGTTGCAATAAATTACCAGCAGCTGCAATGTGTATTTTTAAAACACAGTTTCTAACATTTATTATGCCAGTTATTTTTCTAATCACAAATGATTGCAAACTGTTTGGTTTTCATCAAGTCTTCATGCATTGATACAAATCATTCATTTTAAGCATTTCACATGTTTTTCTTTTTGACTGAATTTATTTTTACAAACACAAAAAAGATACATAGTGATCCAAGAACTCTACTTTAATTATTTAACCATGGCTGTTAGGCATGAACAAGCTAGATAATTTTAGACCTAAGCTAACATGTTATGAGTATAACTCTCTTCCACTAAAATCAAAGGGTATCAAAACTGCTTAACTTTGAGTAAATAGTAAAAAAATCCTTTTTTCATTAAAGCTGTTGTTTGTTTTCTGTGCCTCATATTATGACCTTACATAAACTCAATACAGGGACAGTGCATGGTATATGTGCTACACATAGCATGGATTTTCAATCCATTTTAATGATTTATATGGCTGCACCAAGTTAGATGTGACATGTACATGTGTGTGTGTGTAAACTTCATATTTACATATCTGTATACATTTATATCCTCATACCTGTATCTATATATATTTATATGCATATGCAAACACAATCATGTGACTGACTACAGGTATAGCTGTAAACATGAATGCTGCCTATCAGGTTCTACTTTTAATCCATAAAACCAGAAAAATATGCAATAGACACAGCAAACCAAAGTTACCAGCCGATCTCCTGGAGCCTTCTTTGCTGTTTTGACCTGTCAGTGACCTTTAAAAGATGACATTGAAAGATTATCCTCTCCAGGGTGAGAAATAATTTGCTTCGATAGTTCTTCTGCCCCAGACATGTCTAAAATGCAGAGAGTAAACATATAGACTTAGTTTACATTGGCTGAGGCTCTAAGCAACACCATTAAGTCATTTAGAACATCTTGGTTGTCAAAATGGAAAAAGTTGTCAGCAGTACTTCAATTACAGGAATGTGCTGAAATATATCTATAGGTATTTGAGCATTGGAGAAACTGGCCTGAAATGCAACCCGTGTTTGATAATGTAAGCAAGGAAGATGGCTGGCATAGTGAAAAAAAATCTATTGGGTTGGATGCAGACTAATACATGAAAACATGTATTATCATGTTACATTGAGATATAAGCACTCATAATTATTATATCCACAGTTTTCTCTTTGCTGGAGCGGGTGGGAGAGAGGAGAGAGGGAGAATAAAGGAAAATGGTTTCAGTTGTTTAACTGGATTTTTGGAGATTTCTGCCTGCAGTTTGTCCATTTTAGTGTAAGAAAAACTGCAGATGTAATGGAATGTAGCAAAAACGTCTCATTCATTACAGAGAACAGATATTTGTATTGGTGAAGAGAGCCACATGTACCCTTTCTGAAGTGAGACTGAACTTTCTAGAGATGTAATTATAGTTTGTATAAATATCAAATTTATCTTTACATATAGTGGGATAGCAAAATACCAGTTGCACTTTTCTATTCTGCTAGAAATTTGTTCCACTTTCCATGCAACTAACATCGGTGTTTGACATTTGAATAGGGTACACAATACATAGATAATCTTGGTTTGTCATTGAATGCTTTTCATCATGTCCATTTTACATTGCATTTCCTGTTGATTTGTAATCTGTGGAACTTGTCTTCAAGATACCGAATATAATCAAGGAATAGATTGGCATGGCATAGGTAATTTCCAGATTTAAATCTTCTGTAATGCATTGATGACAAAATCACTAACTTCACAATCATTCAAAATGCTTAGATTATTTTTGAAGTGTCAACACAAATTAGCTGTCTTGACACTAAGGGAAGAACAAAGTAAAGTCTTCTTCAAGGTCCTCATAAGGAAGTATCCTTGTAGTTTTCTTGGTCATCATGTAGAAGTGGTTTGCTATTGCTTCTTCCAAATTCATGTCTCTTATCATTTCTCAATGGTTTCCCATTCAAGCACTAACTAAGTCTGATTTTGCTTAATATTTTCAAGATCATCTAAGATCAACTACATGCTGCCACCTTCTGAGACTGATGAAGGAGCAGATAGCATTATTTTAATGACTACATACACATATTATATGGATGTGGTATGATTAAATCCCCATGAATTCTATAGATGTGGCAGAGTATAGGTGAGTTAATAAATTAGATATATACATACACATCACATATTAATAAGAGATTTAAGAGCAGATGAGAAGAAAATAATTTAAAAACCCTGTGAAAAATTACACATCTGTGAATTAATGTTAACTTCTGCTGGTTTATTGATACCTATAGTCAATTTTATTGAGAACAGACTGCCTTATCTTTTTATAGTTATCAATATAAAAAACCAAATTTGAACAAACCATTGCCATTGCCACCATCGAAACATATGCTTGAGCCTTCTTGCATAAATACACTTAACTTTGCATTTTCCAATATTTGAAAATTAAATTGTCAGAAGCCATGGAAACAACTGAGTATTAACATCAAAGATACAGTGTAATATTGACGCCATTGCTTTCTTTGGGTCAGTATCTTTTGGGCAGCCCTGGGATTAGTCTCTGTCATTTATACCTATAAATTCTTATTTCAGGATTGATTTTGATTCCCAGTATTTCTTTCAAATGGATCTTGTAGAACTGCCATCTCTGGGAACTGAAATGCATAACTATGCTGATGCCAAACTCAGTGATTGAAATGGAGAAATTGGCTTCTTATTGACTGAAAACTGTGATCCCCTGCTGGGTGACTACTGTCAATGTATATTTGATGAGTTAAGGGCCTATTATGAAGACTCAAGTCTCTTGGAGTAATTTAAGTTATTAATATTACACAGTAGTATCTAATCCCTTTTTTCTGATGAAGGTATCTTTTAAAAATGATTGAAACTCTGTCCAAGATAAACTAGTGTTCAGCCTATTCTATGTTCTGGCAACAATGCCCCTCTGATTATCTGATTTTCTGATCATTCATTCATTTCTCCTAAGTCTTCAACAGCAGACAGAGTTGTCACCAGTGTGGAAGTTAATCATTAGAATCTAAATGCATGGCTGGGTTGTTAAAAATGGCTCTCTTCATATTTTCCCATATTCAGGATCTTTACCCTCTACCACTGTATCAGTTCCTTTACTTCACACCAGATTATCTGTAATGTGAAGACTGGTAGTAATCCATTCACCAAGCTGTAGTTGTTGAATGTCAGGCAAGAGGAATAGACAAAAAAACAAGACAAATCCAGCAGTACTGACTGCTGACATTGAGTGGTTTTGACCAAGGGTGGGATTCAAATTTTTTAACAACCAGTTCTGTGGGTGTGGCTTAGTTGGTGGGCGTGGCTTGGTGGTCATGTGACTGGCTGGACATGGCCAACTCAACATCACTCACATCGAGGCACGCATCTCCTTGCCTGGCTTCTCATGACTGTGGGGATGCTGCAACAGTCGTAAGTGTGAAAAATGGTCATAAGTCACTTTTTAAAGTGCCATTGTAACTTTGAATGGTCACTCCACACAAGCAAAGTACCAGCAAAGGAAGGGAAAAAAACTCCAGAGAAGTCCCTGAGACAGGAAGTCTTGTCCTGCCAAGAATGTAATAAGGGTTAACGGAGAGGCAGTTTCTGTAAGCAACACCAGAATGTTTCCTTCCTGCCTTCTTTACAGGATTAAGCCAGTAATTTCTTCTAACAACCAGTTCTCCGAACTGCTTAAAATGTTAACAACTGGTTCTAGTGAATAGGTGCGAACTGGTAGAATCCCATCCCTGCCTCTACCACTGTATCAGTTCCTTTATCTCACACCAGATTATCTGTAATGTGAAGACTGGTAGTAATCCGCTCACCATGGATGCCAGGCAAGAGGAATAGAGAAAAAACAAGACAAATCCATGCAGTACTAACAGCTGACATTGAGTGGTTTTGACCCATTCTGTGCAGATATTGTCAGCGCTAATCTGAATTCCATTTATTTCCAAAATACATTTTAGTGTATTGTGGAAATATCCTTGCAAGAGTGGAGGAGGGGGGAGGAGGAGGAGGAGGAATTGCAAACTAGGAAGTAGTCAGATAAGAGGTAGCTTAACAATGGAGGTATGGAAATAACTTAGAAGAGACTTTTCCTAGTTGTTTGGACTTTAAAGACAAAGGGAGAGAGAGAGAGAGAGAGAGAGAGAGAGTCCTTTCAGAAATGCAAGATTGTGTTACTGCAACCTTACAGTAAAGATAGTGGTAATTCATGATTGGTGCTTCTTGTCTGGATACCTCTCAAGTCACTTGTATGAGATAAACAATTCCATCATGCATTCATCCATGCCTCCATGCCTCCATCCATCCATCCATGTGCTTGGTGAACAAATAATTATGAGAGTTCATCATCTAGAGTTCCCACCCTCCACCATTCATATTCCAAATTGATGCAAAAATAACTTACTTTCATTTTCGTCCTCTCCCCCTTGGCCCAAGAAATATTTATAACTAGAAGGAGGGAGTTCTCCCCTTACCTTAATTAAAAGAGCCCTCTCTCAGTATACACCTTGCAATATGTTTGGGTTCTTTGAGCTTGGCTTTCATTTTGTGGGCATTTTTGTTATTTTCCTTCTGCTCTGATATTTGGTCATAATACAGATTTATGTATCTTATTTTATTTAGTATTATCAGGAAGCCTAGGCAAAGAGGAACGTGGCAAAACAATGGACAGATATACAGAAAACAAAAACAGAAGCACTTGCCATTACCATGCAATAATAATGTAAATCTATAAACATTCAAAAATAACTTTGAAAACATTTCTAAAACACCTGAGAATGAGAGACACAAAGGGAAGCCTCTTCTGTGGTTAAGAAAACTTTCTGGGAAATTGCAACACAGATTTGGGTGCATGAATGGCATGTAATACAACATAGTAATTGGAATCAGAAAGTAAAAGCCAGAAGCTAGCATATAGGAGGAGCATGGAACTTTCCACTAGGAAGAGAAATTTGGCACTTTTCTCAGTAACAATAGCTTAATCAGTTCAATTCAGGCTGACAAATCTGTACATGGAAAATCAAAATTATTGAGTCATTGAGCCCCCTATAGTTGAGATTGCTTATCAGAGGTTTTCCAGTTTTTTTTATCAGCCGACATAACAACCAGGCAGAGCTTTGGTCACACCATCACAGCTGCCCTCTTGATTCTTCCTACCACATCATCTGGTCAGAAGGAGTATAAGACCATCCAGAGACCTTGAAGAATTGCTTCTTAGACAATTTAGACTGTGTTTATTGTGAAGTTACAGCAATAGAATCTGCAAGTCTGAATAAATTTCCCCCTCCCTCACTTTGTGTGAGGTGAGGAAGGTGTTTTGTCTGAGACATTTTTTCAAGGCATTTTCTTTGTGTAAGTTCAAGCTCCATTTGTGTCACCATCACTCTCCTGGTAGCTGGTCTTCCTGCATGCATGCATGCATGCCAGAAACCGGAAGCTCAGCTGCTCTTCCAGTTTCTGATGCTCCGCCGCGTGGGCGCACGTGCTCCCGTTTCGTCATTTGGTGCCAAAAAGGTTCGTCAACACTGCTCTATAGTTGTGGATTGTTTAATCCTGCTATCGTGCATGCGACTGAAATATGGACTTCCCTGGGATAGGGAAGAAGAAAGAAGGAACCTGGGTTCAGCCTGTGCCTATCATGGCTTCTAGACATTGATAAGAGAAATCCCGCTTTTTCCTGATTTCTTATAGCAAGAGACAATGAAGAGTCCAGGATATATTTCAGAAAATTCATCTGATTTACATTTCAATGCAGATTACACTTCTGCACTGTACTTAACCTGTGGTCCAGAGGTCTATTGCGAATGAGCTTTAATAGAGTGAAAATGTCAGAATATAGTTTTGTCACTGTCTAGTAAAGCCATGTGTAATGCAATGCAATGAATGTGTGCATTGCTCTGTTAAATTGTTAGAAATAGCAGAATTTTTAAACTCTAGCATAGAGCTGTACAAATTTTCTTTTTTCCAGTTCACAAAAGCTTCCAATGTGGATGGAAACTTTTGGTCTGCATAAAGGAAAAGTTGAAAACTTGCATCCAGTCACAATGATCTGATCAGGGGCAATATTCTCCAGCATATATAAAAATTAGTTGGCAATAAAATTTATTCCATATGGCCTGCCTACCTTTGCTAATGACATTTTGCATTTAAGGGGGAATAAAATCACAAAGTTACTATTAGTTGTAAAATAAACCATCAGATTTGGAAGATTCCACCAGTTGAGACACTTGGATCTTGTGATAGCTTGATGACACATTCTATTCTAAGTGTCAAAACCAACTTTGTTCTATGGTGCAAGTAGTTTAGAATTGTCTCCTTTTAATATTCTAATTGTGAGGTGTAAAGTGAAATAGTTGCACAGTGTAATAGTTGGAAGAAAGTCGCGTGTCAATGAGACAGGAGAGTTGACAGACACAGAATGAGTCCCTGACGTGCTCTCCAAGTACATTGGTTAAAGTTTCCCTTGAGGGATTTTTTTTTTCCTCATTAGTAGAGAGACACAGTTGGCTAATTCAGTAGCATAGGGTTACTGTTAGTCAGAGGACCAAAATATGTTTCTTTTCATACTTTAGATCCTTTATTTGTATATGCTGACTTCTGATTAAAAATTATAAGACTTTGGTTCATAGAGTTGCTTGCAGTCTGAAATATAAGGTGGCTAGCAAAAAGGCAACGCATCTGACAACATGATGAAAAAAAATGAAATGCAAAGAGAAAGGGGAAAAATAGATAAGCTTGTATTGTTTGGTAGTGTCTCACTAACCATCTTACAGTGCTGGTTTCATAAATTACCACTACAAAACTGACACATATACTTTGTGTTACAACACCCTGTTAAGCCCCAATTAAGGGAGAAAGCACACTGCTTTCTTTTCTGTCTTTCGGCTCATCACCAGAGACCATACCGACAGAAAGCTATTTGTTTCGTTGTCTTTTGTTTACATGTGTGTAAGGTTTTGAGCTGATAAATAATTAAATAAGGGAGACTAGGATAGATCTATTTCGAGCTAGTTAGCTCTCTTCAGCTAGCTATACCCTTTCGAATCCCAGTAAATAAATAATATTTATTATTTAAATTATCAGCTCAAAACCTTACACACACACGCACACACACACATATATATATATCAATACACATATATACATACATACATACATACATACTGAATTAATGTGAGTTGTCTATGGGGTGAGGGAGGAACTGAGAAGTTTGATAGTTAATTTTATATGTATTTAAACATATGTAAAAATGTTAAATGGGAAAAGTTATTCTCATTTCCCCCCTATGCAATTATAAAAGGTGCGTGATTCTACGCTTTCAAAGCAAATTGTACTCCTACTCAGCACCCAAAGGGGTAATGGGGTTAGATGTTGTCTCTCTTATTACCCACCAGGTCAGGAAGGAAGGGAAGAGTCATCCCCAGTGGTCATTTACATTCTCATTGTTACCTTACAGAAACAAGGAATGAATGAAAGAAAACAAGAAAATGAAGCAGGCAAAGCTAACAGATTATTATGTACTTTATCAGCATACATAGGAAATGTGTAGCATGGGCTATTACGTACATCCAGGAAGAAAAATCTTCTGTTTAAAATCTCAATTTCTTCTCTTTTTCCCTCACAATATGGTTACTTGAGCTATAGTTTCAAAAAAAGATCCATGGTATTCAAACAAATATGGTTCAAAAGCTTGGAATCAATCTGGACACTATAATAATAATCCAACCATTTTGTGCAGCGGCTGATACAAGTTTACCTGCTGAAAATTGCTTCCAGGGATGGACTGTTTTTCATGTGTAGACACAGCATCTCCAAAATACATTTATAGTTTGAAGATTGCATATTTTTATGCATTGCTTTTGAAGATAAGAATTTTATGCCATAAAAATGGATATTAACAAGTAAGTATATTTATTATGGAATAAATGTGAATCCTTCCAGTCTTAAGTCCATCCAGATAGGACTTTTCCAACTTGATAGTAACCACCCACAAAATAATTATTATACTAGATGAGACATAGATATTATTGCATTCCTTAAGTTACATAATACACATAACATACATGTAATTGTATATGGAAAGTACCTTGAGAAACAGGAGGAAGAGTTGCAGATTGGACAACTGATACATTAAAGGTGTCTCAGCCTATAGAAAGGGTTATAGCATAGGAAGCATTAGAAGAGACCCTTCTAGTTTTGCAGAGAATAAAAGGAAAGGAAGGAAGAAGTACTTTTGGCCTTGCAATATTTTGTTAATGTAATCTAACCAGAAAAATAGAGCAAGTACTCCTGGTTTTGCTTCCTTTCTGGACTACCTTTCTGGGCTAACATCAATCTTACAATATTCATACTGGAGAATTCTGGCAATCTGTGCAGAGATGGAAAACTTCATCACTATTCACTATGGAGAAAAGGTTGGTGAAGCTGATAGATTTTTCTGAAATAGATAAATCTTTGATTAAAGAAAGACATTATTTTTTATTTATTTATTTATTATATTTATATACCGCCCTTCTCCCGAAGGACTCAGGCCAACCATAAAACTTTATTACAATTATAAAAGTTAAAAAGAATTAAATATTTTAGGCTGTCTAAAATTATACCCTCCCCCAATAAGTTATTAAAACCCAAATTTTAAAATCCCAATTTAAAACACAAATACTAAATTAAAAATCCCATTTCAGCCTAGACCGGCCTGCTCGAAGAGCCAGGTTTTTAATGCACGTCTGAAAGCTCTCAGGTCCATGTTATTGCGTATTTCCGGAGGCAGACCATTCCAGAGGGTGGGGGCCCCCACAGAGAAGGCCCTACTCCTAGGAGCCGCCAGGCAACACATAGAAGCCGACGGCACCCGAAGAAGGCCCTCCCTGTGGGAACGCACAGGTCGGTGGGAGACTACCGGCAGAACGCAGTCCTGCAGATAACCTGATCCAATGCCATGGATCGCTTTACAGATCAAAACCAGAATCTTAAAGCGAACCTGGAAAACCACTGGCAACCAATGCAGCTCGCACATTGGTTTATTTATTATCAGCATTTATTGCTGACTGGAAGTTTCATATGGACTTTTTGCAATTTTTTTTGCATAAAATGAATCTAAGACTTATAGTTTTCACAGTTAGACAAGATAGATTATGGATAAAATAATATGATGGAACTTGAGAGAATATGAGAGAAAAGTTAAAATATATATTTGTACTTATAGCTGCTATGAAAAATATTGAAAGCCAATTTATGTATTTTTTCTTTCTTTTCGATTTGTCTTATTGTTTTTGCTTCTCTAAGTTGTTTTGCTTTTTCTCTGATTTCTTTCTTTTTCCCTGCTTACCACCTATTAGTTTGTGTTACCTAATATCTAATATTTAATGTTCTAATAAAAATATTTTTAAAGAGAATTCTGGTGCATATATCTTAAAGTTGAGAAACACAATCTTAGAGCCTTATTTTGTATAAATGGGACCTTTAGGCAAAATTATGTATAAAAAGGGGTCTCCATGGTCGTGGTTGACAGATATTAAAAAGACAGAATTTGAAAATTTTTGATTGTGTATATGAAATGCCATCTTAACTTTTTGCCACCACCACAGGTAGATGACCCTAGTCTGTAAGAACTTTTAGAAATGGAACCAAATTCTAATATATGTTGAAGTTAAATTAAGCTTTATAGTGTCAGATTCACCACTTTTGGCTTGGTGCCTTGTTGGTGTCCTGCCATTAGTTGGGGAAGGTTGGAGTAAACAAATAGGTATTAAAGCTGTATACATTTATTATGGGAAATTGGGAGGGGGATTGACAGTTGAGGAAGTATAGAGCATTTGGGAATTTGGTTCATTCAAGGCTGTTTATCCTAAGAGTAGAATTTCACCAGCCTAAACACCTCAGCATTTCCCAAAACATCTTGGTGGTGCCAGATTGGCTACATGTGGACAGACCATGGGGAAACGGCTAGGGGAAAACAAGGGGTTGGTTCTGTATTGGTATGCAGGAACTTTAGATTCCTCTCGACTTTACTTCAGTCAACATCACTTAGTAAAAGTGCCTTTTCACGTCAACCAAATGGAGTCAAATGGAGTCAATTCACAAGGAGATCAGCTTAGGACAGGTCTGATATACAGTATATATGGAATTGGAAAAGTGTTGGTAAGGTCATGTTTCCCTGTGCCCCTAACTACAGCACTATTTCTGCCCCCTTATTTTCATGCCATCTAAAGACAGCCTCAAGATGCATTAAATCTGTTAGGTTTTGCCATTCATTGTTTTGGAAGGAACTCATGAGACTACCATACTGTTAGGAATGATAGTCACCTAACAGTTGGGTTGGCAATATATAAACCAGGATAGTCATTTAATACTGTTGTATCTTTAAGAGAATGCTGTAATTGTGATTGGCTGAGGATCCTCCAACATCCATAAGATGGAGCCAGAAACCTGGTTTGTTCTCCTCTTGCATTTTCCCTATTGCTTTTTGCCTGATCATCATTCTGCTGGAATTGGTGTGAGTCTTGCAACTGTTAGCAAACTCCATTTACTGAACTTTGTTTATGATACCGGACTTCATTTTTGAATTATCCCTCGACTGATTGTTCTGAATACTAACTGCTTTAACTGTGTATGATTTGGAGTGTTTGTTGGACTTTGTTTACCCGTTTACTGGAAGTAAACCCGACATTTTACTATTCAGTATATCTCACTACGTTTCCCTGAGTGTACTCATTCTCCTAACGGGGAATACCTCAACTCATACTTCAGATGGAGGTATTCAAAGCAAAAGCAAATTTAATAGTGGGAAAATCAAATATAGAGCTAGAACCTGTAGGGAATGTAATGGGATGTAGATAATGAACTAAATGCATAAAGAAACCATTACTACAAAGTCAAAATACAATTTGAACTTAAGTTAGGGGTGGGCAGGGGTTATTGACATTATCTAATTGTCCTCTATGGTTTCATCAATGGACTTTGGAGTTGTAAATATTTATAAATGATTCACATTAAAGTATTTGCCAGTTGCAATTATAGTACGTCAATTTTTTTCATTTCCAAATATCAGGGGGCCAGATTCAATCAGATTCTAGTCAGGCTAACTTTCTTCTCCTGAATACCTAGGCCCTGTAATATGAATGAAAAGTGCTAATGATGCATCATTACCAAGAAGTAGCAAGTTTTTTAAGGTCCTATGCTGTATAAATTTTAAATTAGCATAATTATTCAGTGCATTCCCAAAGGCATTGTTGATTATGCTTAGTTGCTGCAAAAAAAACACACACAGCAAAGAAAAGATACACTGCATTCAGATGTCCCACAGTAGCAATACAACTTTCAATTTAAATTGTGTAAAAGAACATTTCATGTAAGGATGGCAATAAAGAAAATTTTTGCTTAAACAAACTCAGTGAAAAAAGTAGCAGTGCTTCAGTGTTGTGATCTCTTAATACATCCTTGGATTTCCAAAATTTTTATTTCTCTATTTTTATTAGATACAGTATTTTAAATTTTAGATGTGAATATTGACCACAAAAGTTGGTGTTGAACCTGAGTAAACTATGTTAAAATAGGCCATTTCTCATTAATTTGAGAATTAATTGGTTCTGAATCTCAACAAGTTTCTGTTGAGAATCTTGAACTTGAACCTTGATTTAGACATTTGACGTTTTATATCTCTTACTGAAGTTCATGAAAATCAAGATTCTCTCTGTTTTCTGTTTAATGTTATTGATTGAAGATGTAGGTATAGTAACCTCTTCTCAGGGGAAGTAAGAGTTTAATTTTTTATATAAATAGATCTAATCATTTTTATGCAAGTCACCTATAATACCTGATTTTTAAGAAAAGAATCTGCTGAAAACTTTTTTATTGATTGAGAGAATCTTGGTTAATTTACAGGCATACTTGCCCTTTCTGCAAAGATCAAAATTTCTAATGATTAGGTTTATAAGATTTTATGCAAGAGCAGTCTTTACTCTTGCTGTTATATTGCACATTTTTTTCAGTATGGACAATACCAATGTACATGCATACAAATAATCCAAGCCAAGAGTATCCATATAGTTTTGAGGTACAGCTTCATTATTTTGTGGAACAGGAGACTGTATTTATTGATAGAAAGAAATTCACTTCTCCTTTTCTGTAATTCATGGGGTTTTTTTTCTTTAGAGTGGGAACAAGGAAAGAGTAAATTTGTTGGAAAATAGCATGCATCACTGACTTTTCACAAGAAAAATATTAAATGACTCCAGACATTTGGAATTCTCATGAAGCCCAGGCCTCATGACCAAAAGCAAAGGTCTGTGGGACTTGTAGTCCAGCAATAAGGAGGGCACTAAACTATGATTTCACAAAATTCCAGAAAGGGTATTGGTATAGTAATAAATCAAAATATGGCACAGTGGTGACTTAAAAAAAAAAAGAAATGTAAAGATTCTTGATTTTTGTCAGTAGTCATGTGAAATGCCAGAATATGAGAATGTTTTATGTAGGTGGCACATACAGGGGCAAAAGGGATGTGGAATTGAATATTCATTACTGATACTTTCATTTTTCTTCCTATTTTGTTGTTCCTTGATACGAAGAGCTTGGTGGAAATAAATAGGTCATCCTCGACCCCCTAATAGTTTGCTTAATAACTGTTCAAAGTTACAATGGCACTGAAAAAAGTTAACTTATGACCATTTTTCACATGGCCATGTGATCAAAATTCAGATGTCCCTGGCTCATGTGATCACTTCACCCTATTACTAATTTTAATAATTGCAGTGATTCACTTAACAAACATGGCAAGAAAAGTTGTAAAATGAGACAAAGCTCACTTAACAAATTTCTCATTTAGCAACATAAATTTTGGATTCAATTTTGGTCAAAACCAGAAGAGCAGTTCCCCAATGCCCGTGCATGGGAGCGCCAGAAACTGGAAGCTTAACCACCTAATCTTCTGGTTTTTAAGGCACATGCGCCGGTGAAGACCAGCCGGCCAGCAGATGCATGCGGTCTGGGGAGCTGGTCTTCTGGTTTCCAGTGCTCCCATATGTGCGAAGTCCAGTGGCCAGCATGCATGTGCTCCAGGCTCTCCTGCATGCGCAAAGACCAGCTGGCCGGTGCACATGTTGGAACCCAAAAGAGCAATAGGCGACGGCTGGCATGCCCAGAGAGATGGCTCTGCATGTCACTTCCAGTGTGCATGGCAAAAGTTCGCCGTCATGGGTGTATAACATAGAGGCAAACATATAAACACTACCATCTACTGATTGACATTATCTCAATAGATTGACTTAAATCCAGAGGCTGTAAATAAATAATAAAATAAAATAATTTCTTATGTAGCAGTAGTTTAAAGGACTATATGGAATGATATGGGAAACCAAAACAGCAGAAGCATTTCAGTATCCCAATGAAGCCAATTGTGAAAGAATTGAGCAATTGCTAAGATGCCATTTACTCTAAAGATTCAATCCAAATAAGAAGAAACTCATTGGGAAAAGCACATTGGCCTGAAGTTGAGTGGAGGAACAAAAAAATCAAGATGGTGGCTACCATCTCGACTTTTTGCCCTCCTCCTAAATGTCCTTGGAAAAACTCAACTATTTTGACTAAGAAATAAGGCTAGCAAAATATTTAATCCCTAAAATCACATGTTGTCAGGAAATTGCTATTTAGAGGATGGATCAAGCATCAAATTATCCTTAAGTTATTACGGAGCCGCATAGGCAGACCTTGCCATCCCAAATTCATGGGAACTTAGTTGTTTGTTTCCAAGAGAAGAAAAGTAGTCAGGGGAGATTCTCATATTATAGCTAGAATACAGTGTAGTGTAAGGTCTGGCAGTATGGCTGCTTGCACCCGAAGCCTGACCTGGTTTGCTATCCTCTAGAAATCTTGAGAATGAAATTCACAAAAGCCCTAGCAAACTTTGGGTTGGGAAATTCTAGGAGCTAAAGTTCCAACTTCGATGGAAGGTGTTGGGTTAGACTGTTAGACAATCCTGTGTTAGAAACCAATGTGAAGTATTACAGCCTTTGGATTTATTTTCAGAACTCCTTAATGTTCCATATTAAAACAGAGCCTTCTACCTATTCACACATAGTAGTAGCATACAAACTCTTAAGTAGCATTTTATATAAGTACTATTCCCTTAGTTAATAGGATTTCTTGTGAATACTGTTAACTTTCCTACCATGCTGAAGTGATCAGACCTGTTCTCCTGGCTCACAACTTTCTAACAGTACCCAAGAAATGTAAAAATAGAATTTGCTGAAGTAGCAACTAAAGATTGAATGGTTCTAGGTGAGTTTCCTTCTCTTCCCCCATCCTCCTTTTTCTGTTTTCCCTTCCTCTTCCTCAGTGATCTCTTCCCAGCAGGAACATGCCTGAGTGCACAGCTCTGCTTCATGTGCAATGGAAACACTTTCACTGAACATTTGACTTTCCAGCAGCTTTAAAATTCAAATCAGTTCTGGCTATATTTAATTGAGACATGTTAGTTTAACACCAAGCCAAGCCAAACCTCTTAATGTTCAGTGGCCATGAGATAAAATTCTTTGCCAGATTGCACCAATAAATTCAGAGGAGGGTAATTCTCTGCAGTCATGGTGATGGTTATGAAATTAAGAGAGAACTAGTGTACAGATTTTTCAGACATTAATGTCCTTCACTCCCTCCCACCCTACTGCACACAGCTTGATGTTTTATCTGACATTTTATGGGCCTAGGTCCCAATAGAAATTGAGATATGCAGAAGCACCTGAATGGAGAATATGGTGTCAACTCATCCATCACATAAGATATGATACTTAAACTAGTAGACTTGATTTTGAGAAGAAGTGGGCTGGGAGATTGATAACAGCAGTAAGTTAGTATTCCTCCCTCTTTTATACTGCCATCACAAATCTTTGACTATGCTATAATTTACTGATACAATATGTCTGAAAAACAAATGCTCAACCAACTTCATTCAAATCCTCCTGCAAATATTTGAAATGATATGTATTCTTCTACTTTAAACTCCATCAACTTAGGCAATAATGCCTGATTTTACCATATTGGGGGAGTGGGTTTTTTTCGTGGATTTGTTTGTATTTTTAAAATAAGATATTACTGCTCTTGTTTTCTTGGATTTTTTTTTTTCATTTAACATACATCTTTAAAAAAATACTGTTTAAAAATAATAATATTTGTCATTTGTAGTATTTATGATGCTTTCCAGATATGTTTGAGATAATTTCAGAAGCAAATATGGATGCTAGATTTCTTTGACTGAAGAACTCTGTATTTAACGCCTCCTCTCATTGATCGGTGACCTAATCACCTGCAACAATAATAAAATCTTTGGCCATATGACAGTCTCTTCTCTGCTCTGTTACAGCATTGAGTAAGATCTTTATGACAGTAGAGGCACTTTCCTTCCTACCATCTTCCGAGAAGCTATCATCCTACTAGAATTAAGAGCAAAATCCAACCCTGTGATTCTGAAAGAAGTGTGTGTCATTTTGGCCTTATTTATGAAATTGATTTAGGCTGAGCTCCTAAAACCTTTACTAGCTATTGAGGGGGGAAAGTGCAAACAGAACTCACAAATATTTGAGAAAAATTATACATCAAGAATTCTTGTTTCTACTGGTGGCTTCAGAAACGGAAGGCTGTCCAAAAAAGTTTAAGAAATTAGGGTATCCAATTTTTCTATTCCAGATATCCTATCCAATACATGCCCTTTGAACAGCTTCTTTTTTTTGTAATCATGAACGACTACTCTGATTTATGAAAATAGTAATTATTATGCAATTATATTATTAAATTAAAAGAATAACTATCAACATCTTTTGAAAGAAGAAACACATAAAAATGGATCAAAATTTTTGAAAAGCATGTCAATTAAAAGCAAGAAAAGCTCCATTTACATGCATTTTTGTTTATACTTCTACTCGTTTGTATCTCTAAGTTAAATATTTTCTATTAAACTTTCCATAGCAAGTTTATACAAATCCTGCCTCCTACCACCATCACTCCTACCTTAAGGTCCAGGAAATCTCATGGGAAGATATCTGTTTTGGAAGTTACATGGAGTCTCATCAGAAAATCCAGTCTCCTTACATTGACATGACGTTCCCTCATCCATGTTGGCCTAAGAATGGTGTGGAATATTTCATTGCACAGCTGCTTCCAGCTTCTAGTGCAATGTGAGGTAAAAAGTGCCCTGTATGAAATATTTTACAAGAAGAGTTCTTCATTCATCTACTCGTTGCAGAATACCTTATGCCACCAGACTCGAAATTCTAAACCTTGAAAACCTAGAACTACGTCGCCTTCGGTCTGATCTAAGTATAGTATATAAAATCATATATTGCAATGTCCTACCTGTCAACGAATACTTCAGCTTCAACCATAACAACACAAGAGCAAACAAGAGATACAAACTCAAGGTTAATCGCCCCAAACTTGATTGCAGGAAATACGACTTCAGCAACAGAGTGGTCAATGTCTGAAATACTCTCCCTGACTCTATGATTTCTTCCCCAAACTCCAAAAACATTAACCTTAGAGACTGTCTACTATTGACCTCACCTCTTTCCTAAGTGGTATGGAGGGGGCGTGCATAAGCGCATCAATGTGCCTACCGTCCCTGTCCTATTGTTTCTTTTATATTTTATTTTTCTTGTATGTATCCATGAATTCATAACTGTGTTTTACTTATACCTATTATCTTAATTGACAAATAAATAAATAAATAAATAAATAAATAAAATATGCATTTAGAAAGGCAGTGGAGCCAAAGTGGCCTTGAAGGATGTGAAAAAGATAGAGAATATGCCCCTCATTCTTTTGTTAGATCAAAGGAGAGAGAAAAAACACCTTCCGACTTTTGAGCCTATTCTCTTAAAATAAACAGTGCCATAGGAGTCTTCCCCTTACAAGAAGTCTGTTGTTCTTTGCTTACTATCAAAAGACCCAATAATAGCACTATTATTTTGACAGTGGAAAGCAGATGTGTGGGTTAAGTATGGGAGCAATTCAAAAGTCCATAGTAAACTGTGGAGGGAGTGGATGGGGGGCAGAGAGAGCCAAGATAGCAGCAGCTTTAAAGTAATTGACTAATACAGTAAGGATATTAAAGTCATTTAGTGCCAAAAGGGAACACACTGAACCTTGACCCCGAGCCACTTTGGAGTAATCTAGTATTCAATCCAGCGTGTAATGACTGCAGGCCTGTCAATCCTCCAGGCTCTGCAGTCAAATGCCTGTGGCTACTATTGGCTTGTGGTAAAAGAACAGAAGAGCAAGGAAATGCCTCTCAATCAGCCTATGATATGATAATGTTATGGCTCCCATGTGTTTGGTATTGTCCCTGCATTGATTAATCTGTGGAGACTAATGTCAAAAACTGCCCTCACTTCTCAGAGGTCTTTTACTCAACCTTTTAGGAGCAGAAGACAATTGGAAAGAAAAGGCATAACTTACTGGATTAATTATTTCATACAAGATAGCGTACAGTACCATAAAAAGGGCTGGTAACTAGATTTTTTTTTCCCTACTAAAAGTACCTTTTGTAGTATTGGTAGAGGAAGTGTGTTTTTGCAAATACGCAAGCTGTAAAATTTATTAAGTGGTAAAAATACTACATTTTGGAAAGGAGGAGGAGGAGATGGAGGAAGAGAAGATGATGATCATCATAAGGATCATGAGGAGGAGGACCAAAACAAATGTATGTGGCAAACTATGCACTGCATCGTTTTATTCTCCCATTACCTAGGGAAAGTACTATGCACCCTATCTTGATGCATTGTCTCCTCACAAAGTAATGGAGTTATATTGCATGATGATATACTAATACTTTGAGTTTCTTGTTTCTCCTTCAATTCACTGTTCACTGAGAGTTGAGAAGAACATGGGTTACCTTGACTAAGTAACATAAGGTAAATTATGGGAAGGAGGACGGGATAGATCAGTAGATACAAATTCAAGTGATGACTGTGCTTGTACTGTCACATCTAATTTACCCTAATTTTTAATGTGTACCCTCCATGTACATGAAATTTACTCTTCAAATTGAAGTGGTTGGGGGGAAAATATTATAACCTTAAAATGGGATTAAATATATGTATGAAGTCAAGCATCCTTCTAAGAGCTCCTACTGCCACTAAGATCATTTAGCCTTTATTTTTAATGCCTTCTCTAGTTCCTTCTTCACAGCTCTGGTATTTCTGCAGCTTCTCAGAACCCTCTTCTTGATGTTGTTGTCACTTGGTACAATGGTACTAAATGTATCAACACAGTCTTTTGGTCCTTATGTTCTACACAATATCTGGTTGATTGGCCAACATCTGCCTGTCTATCTGCGTCTGGAACAGATTTTAGCCCTGTTAATCTCCACAACCTTCTTGGAATCTCCCATTTGAACTTGATAGGATCTGGCCATATATTGTGCAGATTTTTCTGAACACAATGCTAGCTGCTTGGTTGTTCCTGGATCCACTTGTTTCCTGCCTGCATCTTACCCTCGACCACTCTTGCGTATATGTGTATGTGTGTATGTGCCCTAGAAAGAGACAGGGGAAGAAAAGAGAGACATAGATGAATATAAATATTACTACAAATATTCAGTGGAATTTTTTTCCAGCCTTGTAATTTATGCAAAGGGAAGAAATATAACTTCAACCATATTATTTAAAGTTACATGTAATATCCAAAAATTAGATCAGAAAGAATCATAGCTGTATTCATTCTTATTCTGCAGTTTGCAAGATAAATTCTGTGTTCCTCCTTTATTCTCCATCTTTCTTCCTGACTGAATGAGTAGCAAAGAAAAGCAAGTCACTGTTATTATTCCTGATCAAGAAGAGCATGTTACATAATTTGCTTAATTTTGTTCTTTATGACACTTCCAGCTCTCTACAGGAAAAATAAAGAGTAAAAATAGTAATAAATGGTTTGCTTATAACTTTCATATAACTTCAATGTCAAAAACAAATCACTTTTGATAAAAGAAGAGAAAGTTTTTCCTGCCTTCTTGCAGTTCATTGCCCCAAAGCCATTATTCAAGGAATCTATTTATAAAACTTATTTTCTGGGCAATAATATCCTTTACCCTTGAAAAATATTATCTATTTGTAGGCAGTTTTAGAATGTGAATCACGTTGTTCTTTCTTTTCACCCAATGGATCTTCTCAAAAATACAGACTAAAATTTGTTATTGTGCAGTCACTTTTTCAGATAGTTAGAGTTCTTTTGTAAAAGCATGGCAATGTTATAAATTGATGGAGATGAATGAATTCTAAAAGTGCTAGCTTGCTATTCATATTCTTATTTTCCATCCAACCTAGGATAGGATTTGTCTTAGCTGAAATGGACATTATCCAGAACTGGCTCAGCTAAATGAATTGGCATGAAATCTAAATGCATACTTATTTGGTATATATACATTTAGTATGAAGCGGAATCTTCATCTAAAGAGCTTTAAATCCAGTCTTGTATAATAGAGTATTTAATATCTACATGATGATGGGATAGTATGTTGTCTATGAGTGCAACATCAACACTGTTTTGCAGACAAGTAGTTTTCGGCCACAGACTTGGAGTCTATCTGTCTGTCATCATCATCATCATCGTCATCATCATTATCATCAATCTTACTTGGGTCAGTGATAATCTGAAAAAAACAAAACACACAATTAATCAAGGCAGGGTGGAATAATTATCTAATCCTCATTGAGCTCAATCCCACAGTATGGATGTTTCTTCTTCCTGCCAGACTAAATTTTACTTCCTTAATTAATTTTAATGTTAATATTATATTAACACTTAATTTTAATATAAATATTTAATATTTATATTACAATGTTTATATACTGGCTCAATCATTTTGGCTATTCCTTAAGAAAAGACCTGACCTAAGACCGAGATCAAGTTATTGTAAGGTACTCTATGTGAAACCACCTTCAATGGGCATCCAACAATGCAGAATATAACTGGATAGGAATAGGCTGCAAAAATTTTTTTGATAACTCCACTGTCTATAATTATAGGAGCAGTTTCCATCCACATTCAATATTCTTGTCTTAACCACTAAGGCCCTGAATGAGGATCCTTGAAAAAATAGAATTACTGAAGATCTTATATTTGGGGTATTGGTGTCCACTTTTAAACAAATCCTAGGAAATTTCTCAATCATTCTATGTATTACCACTATGGGAAGAAATATCCATCTGGTTTAGTCCCAAACTGGGAGAAAGACACTGGAAACATGGAGGCTGACTGGAAAGATAGTTTAATGATGAACAGAACCACCAGCGTTTATGGTTCTGGTGCAGCTGAAAAAATGAAGTTGAGAGTGGATTTTGTTAATACTTTCAGTGGGCTTTGTAGTTGAGCTTCCTGTTCCTGTGGAAGAACATTTATTTATTTATTTTATTTATTTTTATTTGTCAATTGCTTACAAGATAACAGGTATAAGTAAAAACATAGTTATGAATACATGGATACATATAAGAAAAATAAAAAAATATATAAAAGAAACAATAAAACAGGGATGGTACACACATTGGTGCACTTATGCACGCCCCCACAGACCTCTTAGGAAAGGGGTGAGGTCAACAGTAGACAGTCTAAGGTTAAAGTTTTTGAGGTTGGGGGAAGAAACCACAGAGTCAGGGAGAGTATTCCAGACATTGACCACTCTGTCGCTGAAGTCGTATTTCCTGCAATCAAGTTTGGTGTGATTAACCTTGAGTTTGTATCTCTTGTTTGCTCTTGTGTTGTTATGGTTGAAGCTGAAGTATTCATTGACAGGCAGGACATTGCAATGTATGATTTTATATATTATACTTAGATCAAACTGAAGGCGGCGTAATTCTAGGTTTTCTAGGTCTAGAATTTCGAGTCTGGTGGCATAAGGTATTCTGCAACGAGTAGAGGAGTGGAGAACTCTTCTTGTAAAATATTTCTGGACTTTCTCAACTGTGTTAATATCAGATACGTAATGTGGGTTCCAGACTGATGAGATGTATTCGAGTATTGGTCTAGCGAATGTTTTGTATGCTCTAGTTATTAGTGTAATATTACCAGAGAAAAAGCTACGTAAGATTAGGTTAACAACTCTTAATGCCTTTTTGGCTATGTAGTTACAGTGGACTCTAGCACTTAGATCCTTTAATATTCTATTGGCTGTTAGGAGATTCCTATGGAGTCATATAGGGGTTATGTCATAGATAGCTCTATGATGGAAATACAAATCAACCTCTGACTTATTTTTTAATCAGTTCTAAGGATTCTGTGACTTTGAAGTTTGGATTGCTCTGGGGGTGCAATGAAGGGGTTTGTGTTCTGAAAGGATGTTGGGCAATTCCTATTGTGGCTTAATGTATTGGATCTTGGGTGAGCGGCTGCTTCTAATCCTACTCTTCTGCCTTTGTTCAGACTTTGCTGCAGGGAGTTTCAAAATATCCTGTCTTCAATGGATTTCTGCCTGCAGTATTTGATTTGCTTATGAGTAGATCTATCTAGATACTTGTCTTCGTCTTTCAATAAGCTCTTTATCTCTTGAATGTTGGCATTTACTGTGGACTATTAAGAAAGACTTGGGGACTGCTTCCTGCTTCTAAAAACATGTTTCACCATTTCTGCGTTAGGAAATAAAATATTTTAATAGAATAGAACAGAACAGAACGGAACGGAACGGAACAGAACAGAACAGAACAGAATTCTTTATTGGCCAAGTGTGATTGGATACACAAGGAATTTGTTTTGGTGCAAATGCTCTCAGTATTCATAAAAAGAAAAAAATACATTTGTCAAGAATCACAGGTATAAAACTTAATAGTAGTGAAATAAGCAGTCAAATCATACTAGGAACCATAATAATAAGCGATCAAATCAAATCATACTAGTAAACAGTTAATAAAAAATCATAAGGATACAAGTAACAAAGTTACATTGATGCAGTCACAAGTGGGAGGAGATGGGTGAAAGGAAAGATGAGAAGATTAATAGTAATAGTAATGCAAAGTTAGTAAATAGTTTGACAGTGTTAAGGGAATTATCTGTTTAGCAGAGTGATGGCATTCGGGAAAAAACTATTCTTGTTTCTGGTTGTTCTGGTGTGCCGTGCTCTATAGAGCCATTTTGAGGATAGGAGTTGAAACAGTTTATGTCCAGGATGTGAGGAGTCCATAAATATTTCCCAAACTATTTCATTCTTCTAGGGGAGAGGGCTTCCCACACCGTAATATGATTATCAGAGCTGTAAAGTTTCAAATTTCTAATATGTTGGGCTTAATATTATTCTCTCTCTCCTCCACCATTTTCCTTTTTTCTTTTTTTAATATTGCTGATCTGTGGTTTTGGAGTGTTCTAGTTTCAACTATGTATTTGTGTGCACCCACTCAAATGTGTTTGTATTTATTGTGCCACAAAGAACTTCCTTGAATGAAAACTGCATTTTCTTGGTGCAACATGTTTACTGTGATGCGAAAGGGTTTCTGAAATTTCCCTAGGAAAGTTTGCAACACTTTGTTCCTTCTTTTTCTTTCTGTTAAAGTCAGAAAGCCATTGTAATCCAGTTGTTGCTAGATTTTGCAGAGTTTTGAATTGAAAGATGGGATAAGGATGGGAAATAGTAATCTAGAGCCATAGGACCACCTTTGACTTATCATTTTATTACACAGTCTAAAAAGGAAGCCGAAGTGTGATATGTTTTTCTCAAAAATATTCATTTAAATTTAGGGATTTATGTGGCGCTGCATATTAATTACGGGAAAGATTTCAGTCATTCCTATTTATGGTATAATTGCAATAGAGCTATAAACTCCAGCCCACTTTCTTAGTTTAAGATCAGGTCTTCCAGATCACAGATTGTAACTCCAAGTCCTGAGAGTCTCTAGCAGGCTATTTTACAGATCAAACCCAGCATGGGTTGATTTT
Organism: Bungarus multicinctus; assembly: GCA_023653725.1. Taxonomy (NCBI): domain Eukaryota; kingdom Metazoa; phylum Chordata; class Lepidosauria; order Squamata; family Elapidae; genus Bungarus; species Bungarus multicinctus. Next base: position 5,373,466 of record CM042848.1, on the reverse strand, counting down.
GTAAGGCACCTCTGCTTTCTCACTCTTTCTCGGTTCTTATTTTTCAGTCCCTGACTCCTTCCTCTTTCCCTCTCCTTCTCTCTCCCCCGCCTTCTTTTCTCCCTGACATACAGGCACCTTGAGCTTTCACAATGAATGCATTCTGATAAACGTCTTGCTGTCTATATTGAAAAGCTTTGGGTGAAAGAGATATTAATTTAATTCTGGTACCCTTAGTTTTCCATCCCCAACACTAGTCCATTAAATGGATGCAATGTTTCAAAAAGTGTTTCCAAATGATGCATTTTGATCACATTTTGGGGATCATTGGTTCTACATTTGCTAGATAAATTGGGATCCAGATCTTGATGTCCCTGTCCTCAGTGGGTCATAACTGTGACATATTCATCAATGAGGAGGACAGCGACCTGACTTTCTTCTTTGAAATAGTAATGACAGAAAGGTCTCCTGAGAGATATTTCGTTTGACAATGTCGTGTATGCATTAAGAGACAGGCAAAAAAGTGTTTTTTTTTTATTTAAAATAAATGTGAAGTTCTTGCTGTTCTTTAACCTACATGACTGAACCAAAAACAACTGAAATCAAGTACTATAGATTATATACAACTGATGCCCACAATAAAAAACAAAATTTAAAAATCTACAATAATGTAGTTCTTTTATGCTTAATTTCTCTATTTGTTTTAACAATAGTTTTAATCTGAATGAAGAATTCCAAGATATGATGTCAATGACTCTTAGAAAAATTTTCAAACAAATCACTAACAATTATTGTTTTATTTAGCACTGACACATATGAATAGACTTCTTGTTCAATTGATCACTTCTGAAAGGTCTCCAATCAGTGTAGTGTATTGGCTAAGGTGTTAAATCTAAACAAGAGAGAATGTTATAGAAACATGGATTGTTGTACAATATGTCAATAAAGCCAGACACACTCCACCACTACTCATTGTCTTGGACTTTAAGAGACCTAACTTCAATAAACTTAGAGTTTGGGAAGATTTCCATGGATGAGAATCCTCAAGGGGAAAACAACCCAAAAAGTGTGGGAAATTTTGAAAAGTGAGATTATAAAAGCCGAGTCTAGCACAATACCAGTTAAACAGAAAAATAACAGCTCTCAAAAGAAACCAGCTTGGCTGCATAAAGAACTCTCTGATAAAGTGAAAGACAAAAAGGATAAGTATAAAAAGTGGGGGATATAACTAAGGCAGAGTATCAGCAAATAGCCAGAGTCTGCAAAGATGAAGTAAGGAAAGCTAAGGCTCATAATGAACTCAGGCTTGTGACAAAAGTAAAAAATAACAAAAAAGACCTTTTTTCAACATGTTAAAAACAAGAAAAAAGTCAAGGAAATGATTAGTCCATTGGTGGAAGAAAGTGGCAAGAAGGTGACAAACAAGAAGATGACCTCCTAGACTCCTGTACATGTTTCAGATGTCTTGAAACCATCAATGAAAGCGAAATTTACATCAAATGCCGCCTATGCAACAATCTAGCCCACCCTGCCTGCTTAAACACAAACAAAAGCCTAGCTGATATGGTTAAAAATTCAGATACATTCTTTTATCTAATAGGGAGAAAGCAGAACTACTTAACTCATTTTTTTTTTTTTGCATCTGTCTTTACACAAAGGGGGAAAAAAACAGTCCAACCTATCAAAAACAGCACCACCAAAAACAGATTAGGAAAACAAGTTAAGATAAAGAAGAAAATTATAAATGAGCACTGTCCTCTCTAGATGAGTTCGAATCACCAGGATTGGATGGATTACACCCCAAGGTTCTAAAGGAACTGGCAGAAGTGATCTCAAAACCATGACGGAACTATATCATTCAAAGATCCTGGGCCACTGGGGAACTGCCAGAGGACTGGAAAAGAGCTGATGTAATTCCCATCTTCAAAAAAGGAAAAAAAAATAGATCCAGGAAATTACAGACCTATCAGCCTGACTTAAATACCAGGGAAGATTCTGGAAAAGATAATCAAGCAACGAATCAGTGAACACCTAGAAGCAAATAAAGTCATAACCAAAAGCCAACATGGGTTTGTCAAAAACAGATCATGCCAGACAAATCTTATTGCATTCTTTGACAAAGTGACAAAATTAGTGGACCAGAGGAATGCTGTCAATATAATTTACTTACTTACTTATTTATTTATTTATTTTATTAGTTTTCTATACCGCCCCTCTCCCTACCGGGATTCGGGGCAGTGTACAGCCAAAGTTAAAAATAATATAGATACAATATTTAAAAAACAATTAAAAAGATTAAATATAGTGGCTCCAAATAAAATTCAAACAAGAATATAAAAGATTAAAACCCATTAAAACCAAATTAACCCTATAAAACCCTAAGCCAGACCGGCTTGATGAAATAAGTATGTTTTCAACGCGCACCGGAAGGCCAAAAGGTCAAGGTTCAACTTGGACTTCAGTAAGGCATTTGATAAATAGATCATAACCAACTACTTGATAAGATAGAAAAATGTGGCTTAGATAGCATCATCGCCAGATGGATTTGTAACTGGCTGACCAACTGCACTCAACATGTGGTCCTCAATGGAACTGCATTTACATGGAGGGAAATAGGCTCTGTTTGAGGCCCAGTACTCTTCAGCATCTTCATCAATGTCTTGGACAAGGGGATAGATGGGGAACTCATCAAATTTACAGATGACACCAAGCTAGTAGGTTGGCCAGAAGGTAGACTTAAGATACGGAAGGATCTTGACAGACTTAAATATTGGGCTCTATCTTAACAAAATAAAATCCAATGGTGAAAAAAGTTAAAAAAAAAAAGTATGGTTCTACATTTAGGCAAGAAAAACAAAATGCACAGGCACAGTATATGTGGTACCTTGCTCAAAAACTGTGAGAGGGATCTTGGAGTCCTAGTGGAAAATCATTTAAATATGAGTCAGCAGTGTGCGGCAGATGCCAAAAAAGCCAGCACAGTTCTAGGATGCATTAACAGAGGAATAGAATCAAGACCACGTGTTTATAATAAGTCCACACTTGGAATATTGCATCCAGTTTTGGTCACCATAATGTAAAAAAGATGTTGAGACTCTAGAAAGAGTACAGAGAAGAACAATAAAGATGATTAGGAGACTGGAGGCTAAAACATATAAAGAATGGTTGCTGGAATTGGGTATGTCTAGTTTGATGATAAGAAGGACTTCTTGCCATAAAGAAGAGGGGATTAAGCTATTCTCCAAAGCCCCTGAGGGCAGGACAAGAAGCAATGGATAGAAACTAATCAAGGGGAGAAGCAACCTTGAACTAAGGAGAAATTTCCTGACAGTTAGAACAATTAATCAGTGGAACAACTTGCCTCCAAAAGTTGTAAATGTTCCAACATGATGTTTTTAAGAACAGATTGGATAACCATTTGTTGGAAATGTCATAAGGTTTCCTGCTAGAAGTCCACCAGCTCTATTCTATTCATTGGACAAGGCGTTGGCTGGGACAATGGGAGAAGAAGCAATTCAACTTCTTTCTTTGTTTCACTTATTGTAGCTTCATAAAGATGTTGCTTTACAGATTCAGAGCCATTCATGTTTTTTGCCCCAAACTTAGCTAATGGAAAAGTTAGGCATTTTCCCCTACAGTTATAAAAAATATTCAGTATACCCTAGTAGATTCCTCGTCCCTCTTTGATAGCTTGGTCTTGTTTTCAGTTTTTAGCAGAGACTTCATCTGCCCCGAAGACAGTTGTGCATTAGCCTTTGTATAACAAGACAGGATGAAATCCCTTCTCAGGAGGTGACTTTCTATCCTACTTTACAGGGCTATTATGGGTATAAATTTGAAGAAAACCTTCATTTAGCATTAGCATAAGAAGAAAATATGGGCTGTCGATGCAATTAATCCACAAGTTCAACCCAAGTCACAAATATAAGGATAAATAACTTGATCAATATCAGCACTATGTTGTTTCTCAGATTTACATTGTTTAGTTCACGTTAGCATTTCCATTTTGGTTTATGAGTAATACTTGCATAAAAATTTGAATGCATTTGTATGTGCACTGGCCTTAATCCTCACAAATATATAATATTTCTTAATGCTGTATATACATTTTCATAAACACTTTGCTAATAAACAATAATTTCTCCTACTGTATGTTTTTGCAATATATGCCATCTTTCCATAAAAATAAACATTTTGAACTGTGAACACAACATCACACCATTTGGGAAAAGGCATTGTGATTCTTGCAGAGGTTTAAAATAAATGAAATGGGTAAATTTGTATTCAAATGTGAATTGAACATTTTTTCTCCTATTCGTATTCAAATATACAACTAAGTGAGTATGTATATACTCATTCACTCTCCTCTACTTTTATTACTTTGGAATAAAAATGCAAATGACTTTATTAGCTTAGGCATGACACCAAATAGAAATTTATGCACATAATTTTTTTAAAAAAGGGGACTCTTAAAAGTAAAGCAGTTGCAACCTATTAATTTTCTTTTTGACAGTTTTTAAAATTCTCAATTCCCTCCCTCTGCCCAAAAAGGAACAGAAAGGAAAAAGAAGAAAAGGAACAGCATGAATACTGTCAATATATCACAACAGCCACATTAGATTTTGTGATATACATCATAATATAAAGAGCACGATTAGAGCACAACCTGGAAACCATTAAATCATTCTAAATCACTGTTACATTCCATTAGTGTCAATGGTGAAGACACATAATAAGCTTTATTACAAACTTCACCTTGGTAGGCCATTGTCTGTAATAACCACTTTACTATGATGTGGTATCAGACCCAGAAATCCAGGGAGATAATAAAGGCTCCCTTATTTCTTTTTGATTGGATGGGTAAAGTTACATTTAGCTAAAAAAAAATTTTTTTTTAAAGAGAAAAGCTTATTTTCCTCAACTTTGGGTATATCTGAATGAAAAGAAAAAGGTAGATGTTTGGAGAGAAAAATTATGAACTAAGTTCAAAATAATTTTTCAGTATTTTAAATAGTTCAACCTTTAAAATTCATTTTTACAATGTAATGTGATGCCTTTCTAGCCACACTTTCCTTCAGAAACACTACAGAATGTCTGGATTCTATACAGTTTGTTTCCAGATTAAAACAAGTATTTGGAGCAATGGTTCACCATATCACCGACCAGATCACAGTAATAGGGCTGTTCATAATGGGGCACTGATGATTACCAAAAATCCTCTTTTTCACCTACAACAAGTAGATGTAGAATTTTCCAAAGGCAGAAAGAGCAAGAATATTGTGTTAATTCTATTAGGCATAAACTTTAAATTGTTGGGCAATACTTTAATAGCTCTACTAGAATGACAGAGAAAGATCAACGTTTTTGAGTTCCCCAAAGCTTATTGTCATAACTGATATTACCACAAGATAAAATAAATGAATGGAAAATTTGTCAGAACAAAAACAGGCTAGCATTGCAGTTCAGACATGGCATCTATGTATTGATTAAATCAGTCAACAATAGTTGCAATTTAGATCAGCTTTCCATAATATTCTGGGACCAAGTATCAGCATTACATAATTGTGGTTTTCTTAAAAGATTCACTCTGATCTATATCCTATTGATTTTGTTGGGTCTCGATGGAACTTTTGTTCTGATCATATCAGAAACTGTTCTTTCCTCTCCAGGCTTTGTTGATCTGGAATTCTGAAAGATGTGCTTCAAAATATTTGAATATTCTGTGGGATGCCAGATTGAACAGGGGTAAAGTATGGCTTAGGTATATGATTAAATGTACCTTTGGTTTTAAACTCTTGAGTTTTATAACCTTATATCTTACAAATCACTCTGCTAGTGGTGTATTTAGCATGGGTTCATATTCATCTTAGATTTACTATAGCTTTGGTCTGAAATGAAAATCCAGCATGGCTGGGTAGATACCGCTCCCACCAGGGATGGGATTCAATTTTTTTAACAACTGGTTCTGTGGGTGTGGCTTAGTTGGTGGGTGTGGCTTGCTGGTCATGTGACTGGATGGGCGTGGCCAACTCGACGTTATTCACATCAAGGGGCGCTTCTCCTTGCCTGGCCTCTCATGACAGTGGGGATGCTGCAACGGTTGTAAGTGTGAAAAATGGTCATAAGTCACTTTTTTCAGTGCCATTGTAACTTTGAATGGTCATCAGTTTTAGACCAAAACTCAAAAAGGTTATGTAAACTCATGTTTGAATGTCAATATTTCTAGCTAGCCAAGAAGCCTTGATGAATGTCACTCATCTTGGTTCCTTGTCATTAAAAGCTTCTTTCCGGCAGCTCTGCTTCGTTATTCAATTATTTCTTCAAAGTGCTAACTCCAACAGGGGAGTATTTCCTCCCAACAGCAGTGTAAAAAGCTTAAAACAACCCTTCTCCTTTAAGAAAGTACCAGCAAAGAAAAAAAAAAACACCTCCTTCTGAGACATGCCAAGAATGTAAGAAGGGTAGAAAAAAACAAAAGGAGATTTCTTCCAATAACCGGTTCTCCAAACTGCTTAGAAAGTTAACAACCGGTTCTAGCAAATAGGTGAGAACCTGTAGAATCCCAACCCTGGCTCCCACTCAGAATTGACATTTTTCAATGTTTTTTATTTTCCCCAAAAAACAAAAGACTATAACTACCATCCACTGCTTTCGTTTTCTAATTCCCAACTGTATTTATTTATTTATTTATTTATTTATTTATTAATTACATTTATATACCGCCCTTCTCCCTAGGGACTCAGGGCGGTGAACAGCTCGTCTAAAAACCCCACAAATACAAAAGTTAAAAAGTAATTAAATATTTGAATCAGCTGCAGACTAAAATTAGGAAACAGAATTACTCAAATATCCCGGGAAAAATATTTTTAAAATATATAGAACAAAATTACATCCTTTTTTAAAAAAAAAACAAAACTTGTAGACTTGAAAGTAGTACAGTAAACTCTGAACGCTTTCTTTAGATGCCATCCAAATGTGGCCATGTATCTGTTTTTCTATCCTTATCTAGCTATCTGTCTCCCAACAAGTGTCCTCCATATGCAAGATTCGTGGATAGGAATGGTGACTGGAGGCAGGAAGAGGTGATTACAAGGTCAGGTTTCTGACATATAGAAGTCTTATATTGCCTAGAAGCCATATTTGAACCAGCCAAACTGATGTGACTTCTGAGCCATACTTTGGCCCTCCCTGAAGCAGTATTTCATTCTTCTGCTTTATGATTCTGTCTTAGAAGACTGAGTGTTTAACCATGTATCTCATCCTATTAACCCATATAACCTTGAGCTATCAGACTTCCAGATGACAACACAAAGCATCTTACCTATGATGAGTATTTTATCTATTTGTTAAAGTTGTCGCTGATATAAGGTGAAATATTTTGCATTTCAGAATTCCATGTGGTATGAATATTTCTTGCAACAATTTTGTTGGTGACATTGTTTCTTTTTCTGATAAAATCGTTATTTATTTGCACACAATATACAGAACTTTATTCTTTACAGCAGCATGCCCAAGAGATTTGGGGCCCAATCTCCAGAGCTCCTCCAAAATTGATGACATCTGAAATATTTGATATTTGAAATATTTATTTATTTTATTTATTTATTTTTATTTGTCAACTGCTTACAAGATAATAGGTATAAGTAAAAACATAGTTATGAATACATGGATACATATAAGAAAAATAATATATATATATATATATATAAAAGAAACAATAGGACAGGGATGGTAGGCACGTTGGTGCGCTTATGCACGCCCCCTACAGACCTCTTAGGAAAGGGGTGAGGTCAATAGTAGACAGTCTAAGGTTAAAGTTGTTGGGGTTTGGGGAAGAAACCACAGAGTCAGATAGAGTATTCCAGACATTGACCACTCTGTTGCTGAAGTCGTATTTCCTGCAATCAGGTTTGGTGCGATTAACCTTGAGTTTGTATCTCTTGTTTGCTCTTGTGTTGTTGTGGTTGAAGCTGAAGTATTCATTGACAGGTAGGACATTGCAGTGTATGATTTTATATACTATATTTAGATCGGACCGAAGGCAGCGTAGTTCTAGGTTTTCTAGGTCTAGAATTTCGAGTCTGGTGGCATAAGGTATTCTGCAACGAGTAGAGGAGTGGAGAACTAGCCATATTAATTAAATGTGGTTAGTTTAATTTCTATTGAGTGTAAGAAATGCTTTAACCCACTGCATTACCCTGCCTATACTATGGAACAAATAATTTTGAATGCCAGTTTTGGCCTTCAAAATGAAAATGGTTGCAAATCCTTGCTTTCTGGTACTACTAGCAAACTATCATTCTGATTGGCAAGGAAAGGGTCAGAGGGGAAAAGACAGAGATACAGAGAGATCCATTTGATACAGGAATCCCAGTACATCCAGTGCATCCAGTACTTCCAATGCTAAAAATCAAACCAAGATCAGGAATAGGTCTTATCAAAAGTAAATTGTTCCAATATTATTTCCCAGACCAGAATCTTGACTGTGGGAAAAAGGCAGTAAGCCCATTAATGCTTTTGCCATTCGATAATGATAGCCAAAAATGCCAGAATTATTTCTGGAAAAGGTTTTAATAAATCATCAAGGAAAGACTTGTAAAAGTATGAAAAATATTGTGCTTCCTACATCTATCGCTAACCTTAGGAAAATATTATAATGTATGAAGTATTATACTTACTATTCCTAAGAGATGTTATTCCTAATAACATGGTCCAAATGCAGTTCAGGCTTCCAGGCAAAAGATTTCAACACCTATAGAAAAGTTTTAAGAACAATATATCCAGAATTCTCTAAGCAATCACACAATGCATATGTTTGAATAATCCTAGCAGAGATTTCATTCCCAGAAACTCCTGATGTCCAGCTAAGAATTGCTGCTGTCCCTTAGATTGGATTGTGATTGTTGCTCCCCTTGGAATCACACTTCCAATTAGATCACTACCTATAAAGAGCTTATCTTTTTTGTTTCTTTACACGTTGCTGCTTGACTTAGAAATAAATGGCATTTTTGTGGAATGAGTGACTGCAAAAAAAATTTTTAGGTTCAAAGTTTCAAGATCTCTGTCAGATTAATCTTTTAAGACTCTTTACCTGTTTCTAGTTCCTCGCAAAAAGACTCATCCAAGGTGATCATACCAGACCATCGGGATGATTAATGTGTGAAAGCAAGTCCAATGTTTCCAGCAAAGAAAATACAGTATGTTCTAGTGCCTTTTGCTACTTGCAAAAGAAACACAGTATGCTACTATGAGCTGAATCAGGTAATTAATCTATCTGATATAGTATTAAAACTCACAGTAGTTCTCCAAATATTAAAGCAATATTTATCAAGATTTCTCTCAGGATCTGCGGGATTAAATTTGGGGTCATCTGATGGAAGAGATTTGCCTATACCGTTTCCCTGAAAATAAAATCTATCCTGAAACTAAGCCCTATTTTACCCTTGCACCTAATATAAATTCTACCTCCAAAATAAGTCCTACTTAAGAGTCTGCACAGCTGGCCGGCCTCCCATTCCATCTGGTTGTTCGCAGTGCCATGGCCGTAAAGCGGGGCAGAGTGGTGGTGGAGTTGCCCCATGCACCCCACACCAGCTTACCTCAGGGCCCCTGCAGCCTGATCATCCATGCCCCAACATTTGCCTCACAGCAGCAGAACTAGCAGCCATGTGCATCAGCAGCAGAAGAAGCTTGGCCTCCTGCTCTGTTGCGGCCACGAGTAAGCAGAAGTGGGCTGGAAGCCATGCAGGGTCTTGTTGGATGGGGTTGCCAGAGCCATTGCCATAGACTCCCATAGAGTCGGCCTCCTCGGGGTGCTGCTGGCTGGACGGCTGGTGACCCCAAGGATGCGGGCCTTCTCGTTGGGGGCACCCTCCCTCTGGAATGAATTACCCCCGGAGATGAGGACCATCCCTGATCTCCTGACCTTCCGCCGTGCGTTGAAAACCTATTTATTTCAGCAAGCCGGTCTGGCCTAGGGGTTTTAGAGCTTTTAATTTGGTTTTAACCTTCTTAATCTCTTATTTTTAATCTTTTCGATATGGCCAACTTATCTAATTCTTTTTAACTTTTAAATACTGTATGTGTACTCTTATATGTATATTTTATCTTGGCTGTTCACTGCCCCGAGTCCCTCCGGGAGAGGGGGGCGGTATACAAATTTAAATAAATAAATAATTGCCATGAAGTGAGGCAAGTATCGGGGTTTGAGTGGCCTGACTGTGGGGGCCTTGAGGTAAGTTGGTGCAAGGCACGTGGGGCAGCTCCACCCCCCGCCTCATGGCAGCAGCACTGGTACCCCATGTGGCCTCCTGCCCTGATGCAAGCAAGCAGAAGTGGGCCTCCCATACATGGAAAAATAATAAGGAACCCGCCCCCCGAAAATGCTTATAAGTGCTTATTTGGGGCCCTCAAAAAATAAGACCCAGTCTTATTTTCGGGAGAACATGGTATAATCTTAAAATTATCAATAGGTCACTATTTTTATTCCAGAATAATAAGTAGAAAAACATAAAAGATTTAGTATATCTTGCAGCAGCTGTTCTGGAATGCTATCTGCTTAAGAAAGAAGCAGTGTAACAACTAAAGCCAAATTAATCCTCTCTTAGCAGTTGGAGACAAGAGAAATATCAGAAGAAAAACAAAAGATTTCCAGAGTTAGGTGAAAGAAGCGAAAGTTTCAGAGCTGATAAAATTATATTTCCACGGAATCATTTATATGGATTCTATAAATTTCCTTGCCAAATGTACATTGATCACCACATTTTGCTCGCCATTGTAAGCATGGTAACTAATTTTAATTGATATATGTCTTCTAATATCCCCAAAGTTGTTTATTCTTCTAAAAACAATTTCTGATTTTCTATTCATTCTAGGGATCTTTTGAATTTCTTCTTGTTGTTCTTTTTTAAAGTGTTACTTTTCCTATTTAAAAAGATATGCTTCCATCCAACATTCAACATACTTTCCAACTGCTTTAGATAAATTTAAACTAAAACCACTGAAAGTCTCAGTGTCCATAGAATAATGTTATTTTCATGTCACCCACCCCCGACACTGCTATATTTCTTGTGGGATTTAATTGAAATATATATATATATATATATATATATATATATATATATATATATATATATAAAACATTAGGACAGGGATGGTAGGCCCGTTGGTATGCTTATGCACGCCCCCTACAGACCTCTTAGGAAAGGGGTGAGGTCAATAGTAGACAGTCTAAGGTTAAAGTTTTTGGGGTTTGGGGAAGAAACCACAGAGTCAGGTAGAGTATTCTAGACACTGACCACTCTGTTGCTGAAGTATTTCCTGCAATCAAGTTTGGTACAATTAACCTTGAGTTTGTATCTCTTGTTTGCTCTTGTGTTGTTATGGTTGAAGCTGAAGCATTCATTGACAGGTAGGACATTGCAATGTATGATTTTATATATTATACTTAGATCGGACCAAAGGCGGCGTAGTTCTAGATTTTCTAGGTCTAGAATTTCAAGTCTGGTGGCATAAGGTATTCTGCAACGAGTAGAGGAGTGGAGGACTCTTCTTGCTGAGTTATAATTAAGATCAAATCAAAAATCTCAATTAATCTCATAAGAGTTTCTTTGAAATTCTCTTCTTTAAAAATAAAATCAAATTGGTTGAGACTGGTCAATAAAAAAAAGTTAGAAAAATTTGACATAACATTTAATCACAACAAGTTAAAAGATTCTGTGTGTTTGATGTATATCTTACTGAAGTGCTGTTTTCAAGCTGAAAAAGGTGCTTGTTTAATGCAGAAGATGATCAACATTCCTTCAGGACAAACTTTAGTTACTTATTAATTCTTACTAGAACAGAATGATGATAAATGAAATTGTGCCAAAAGTGAAGAAAATGATGAATAAGGAAAAGCAATGCCACCTCAAGGCTTTGGTGAGCATAATTCAAGCCATAGTTTGTCCCCTAGAGATACACTATGATGGGTTGAGCCTCGCATTAGGTAGAAGATTAAGTGCCTTGGCTTCTCCTGTTAGTTAATTATACACTCAAATGTTTCCACTATATCATAAGAAGCTAAGTTGATTTTTTTTAACATTTGTACATTGCTTATTGGTTGTTTCATTTGACAACTCGATCCTGAGTGTTGTATCCCATTGGCAACAGCTTTGTGTCAGGAGAAGCGGAGAGAAAAAACCAGGGTGTGGGATGGGAAAGCATTTGTGTATTTAGTTTTCATCAGAAGAATTCTTGTAGTTGAAAAAATATGTACCTGTCAAGTTTTCGACATTTTACAAGCAACGCTGTTGTGATTTCTAAACCTGGCTGACAAATCCACCTTCCAGTAGTAATGACAAATCAAGAGTAGCTCCCTCACCCTTTGGCTCTCCTTTTAATGTGTATTTTTTAAAACTGTGCTTTGACAGTCATACATATGATTGGACACATAGGTGGCACTTTGATGCCCTGTTTCATTATTAAGGTGAAAATTCACAATGGAATAAATGATGGGCCCCAAGTCTCCTATGGGTCCTGGAAATTATGCAGCTTTCAACAGTACTGGGAAGCCCAGGGCACTGAAAAGGAAGGGTGTGGAAACTTTCAAAGGAGAATATGAACTATATCTTCAGAATAAGACATATTCTTTAAACAGTAAGTCTTAGGATATTTGTGTGAATATGAAACATCACCTCTATAAAAGATTAAAAGATCACTTTGTTTTGATGAACCACCCTGTTTGTATAGAAGAGCTGGATAGCATTTTAAGTAAGAGGTTGAACATATTTTTATGTCGATAGGCTGACATCGTATTAATTGAGTGGTTTAGCAGTTATTTCCTTCCCCTACAAATAGAGCTTTCAGCTAAAATAACATTGATGTAAAGTACTTAAATTAATCCTTTTGCCAATAACACTACAGGTAATCAATACACCCGGAATTAAACCACTGTTTTTGGCCAGAAGGCATGTAAGTCCCTCGTTTTAACCACTGCCAATGAAAAAGTAATAAACCTATCTGAAGCGAAATGGTCAAAGAACACCAGGAATAACAACTAAAATTGAAATCAAATTATAAATGTTTCTTGCAACCAAAGAAGATGAAATTAAAAAAAATTAAATAGCCATAGTAATCATCAATTTGATAAACTCAGTCAATAAAACTTAATGTCATAGATATGTGATTATTTTTCTAAAGATAAAAAACATACATGTATTACTTGCTATATAGCAGAAGAATAGTCATTTATTATCTTTTTTAGTTTTAAGTTCAAAGATATTATTTTTTTAATATGTATCCAAAGAGAATAGGAAAATAATAATAAAGCAATAAAAATCCTATTGATCCAGCATTTTTATAATTTTTGTTGCAATATGTTTGCTATTCTGACAATTACAGTATATCAAATTGATATGGAATATATTTGCAATACTTACGCTCTTTGTTTTCTTTTTCTTTATGATATTATTTTGGCATTGCATGGAAATGTAAACTTGAATTATATTTATCCTCTTTAATTAACAATACTACAAAGGAAGTAAAAATCTAACAATGGTATTTAGGAATGAAACTGGTACACTGAGTTAAAGATGTTGCTTTCCTTAAAACAGCTACGTTTTCCCATTCTAACGGAAGAAAGTTAAAACACAAAGTTTAAACAGGAGAAATAAATAAGATTTCTTAGTTGCCAGCATTTCCCTGATTGTGATAAATTATAAATTATGCAGTCAATGTAGGCCAACAAAAGAAGACATCCTCAAATTTCAATCAAAGGTAATTATTTAAGCCGGCTGAATGTTCTCCTTTCATAGAGTATGATCTCTCTTTGACAGCTCACACTGACAGATGACCTTCTCTGCAACATCCTTATCCTCCAGATCATGAACAGGGTGTCTCTCCGCTTGAATATCTCTATATATTTGTGACACTAAGCTTTCAAATACAGCGATTGACAAATCAGAACATCAGTCTAAGTGCTGGTCTTGCTATCACTCACAATAAAGTAGCCATCACTTGTGGTGTTGTAGAGCAAGCCAATCTCTGAAAAATGAGCGAGTGCTAATTTGACACAGCTCGCTTACCTTCCCGTAATTGCTCTGTCATTGTCAGTTGGCAGTTCGGGCTCATTCCTGGAAGCTGCGCCATACAATTTGATACAATTACTCCCATTTACTACCACTATTATGCCACTGATGCTGCCCAGTCCGCATATTGACATGCCTCATTAAACCTGGATGCAGGCCATTAATGAACATTGTTAGCATTTCTCTTAAACTTTTTTGCCCCTAATAAACAGTCAGTGTTCCATGAAGGAGCACTGCCATTCTTGTGATATGATATTTATTATCTGCTGGAGGAAGTGTATTGGGTGTATGTGTGTTGGCGGAGAGGGAAAGACTCTCCAAGTGAAAACCATACAGATGCTGGAAAAGAGAGATCTATGGTTAGATCAGGGGAGAAGAGCGCTGATCAGTGGGGTATTTTGGAGCAGGGACACTGTAACTCTTAACCAAGGGACCTTTTCTATCCTATGGAAGATGGTGAGGATAAACATGATGAACCAGATTCCACCAGATTTCTCAGGGTTGATTCACTCCCCATCACTTTAACACTTTCCCCAAGAAGGTGCTGCGTGACACTCCAAATATATATTTTTTAATTATTACGTTTATTTTATTTTATTTGCCCTGGATCCTCCATCTATTATGTCCAGCTAACTTCCACATGCATTTTTATTCAGGAATAATTATGTGTTGATCAGAGGAGTTGGCGGCTGTCACCTGTATGGCAGGCACACCTGCTGTGTGACATAGGTGGTAACGATGGCATGCTCTTGAGCTGTCATGACAGGGACAAGGGCTTTATTGTCTATATGTCACCATTTCTTTTAGGCAAATTATCCTTTCCTGCACAATGACAATAATAAATGTTACCGTGCTTTCCTAAACCCTGGTTGTGGGCCCCTTTCTTGTCCCTCATCAACACTATATATCACTCATAATTTTCTGAGATGAGGAAAAAAATCTTGCAAATCTACTACAATATATAAAAATGTGTATGTTGAATATTTCTATGAGAACTTGGAAGCTAGTATTCTTTTCTTTCTTCCTTATTACTTTCCTCCATAATTAAATCAAGAATTGTCCTCTAAAGAATAAGAGTAGTTAGACCACTGATCTTAGATAGACATGACTGTCCCATCAGAACTCTTGTGATTATTAGAAGGACTGTTGCACAAACACCAGTCTCAGTATACTAGCGAGTATGCTCAAGTTATTCTTGCCTCCCTGTTCAATTCAGCAGGGAGAAAACAACAAATTCCCTTCTCTTCACCATTGCATTACACTTTTAAAGAAAAGAAGTCCCAATATTATTACACATCTATCAAAGCAAAGTGGAGGGGATGCCTTAAAAGGGAGACATTAGCAATGAGGAAGCATTTTATCCACTAAAATGTTAGTTCTAAGAAAGAAGGGAGATAAGTTTTCCAGCAGATTTAAAATAATTTCAACCTCCAGTAGTTTTTCCTACCAAGATTTGGGGCTAATATACACTAATATATGCTAATATACACTCTAAAAAGTGTAGAGTTATATTCCTCGAATTTACGTAAGCTGCCCAGAGTCAGGCTTGTGAGATGGACAGTTATATAAATGTGAGGAAGGAAGGAAGGAAGGAAGGAAGGAAGGAAGGAAGGAAGGAAGGAAGGAAGGAAGGAAGGAAGGAAGGAAGGAAGGAAGGAAGGAATTTATCCTCAAGCAACTATACTTTTCTATATTATGAATAATACTCAGTAGTATTTTTCCACAACAAGGAGTAGAGACAAATCCAGAATGCTCCACGAGGATATGATCATATGATATTACTGAGATCTCCTAATAGAGAATTAAAAAGTCTATATGAAACTTTTTTTTTCATTCTTGTTGAATAACTATATCCACCTGGATATAGTTATGGAAACAAATGTCTAGAAGTCGCATTGCCATATTTGAATGGGCTGATAGAAAGAATAATTTTGGATCTAATAGCATCTCCTAACACCATGATGACAAACCTATGACACGTATGCCACAGGTGGCATGCAGAGCCATTTGTGCCGGCACGTGAGCTGCAGGCAAACTTACCTCACTGGGCACAGTGAGCCCAAAAAAGTTAGCCACCACTGTCCTAACAGATAGAAAAAGGTGAAAAGGCAGGAAAATGTACCTACTTTTATATATGCAACAGTATAGTGTTTTATTTCTTCAATATTCAAGAATGTTTTTCTGCTTTTACAGGGGAATAGTAAAAAAGACGTTGGATTGCTCTTTGATAGTATATTTGTTTATGAAATTTCAATGTTTCATTGTTTTCAATAATATGCAGTGTGTTCTTAGCAGAACTAAGATTTCTTTAGCAATTGTAGATACATTATTCTTGATTCTGTGCTTTCTGTATTCCTAAGGGAAGGCATTTTACTAATGTACATTTGGATCAGTGAACTGTGCACTTTGCAGGAGAACACATTGTAATTTATTTAATAACAATTTTCCCCATTTGTCATTTGTTTACTTGAATGTAGAACACCTTATGCCACCAGACTTGAAATTCTAGATCTAGAAAACCTTGAATTACACCGTCTTCGGTCTGATCTAAGTATGGTATATAAAATCATACATTGCAATGACTTACCTGTCAATGAATACTTCAGCTTCAACCATAACAACACAAGAGCATACAATAGATACAAACTCAAGGTTAATCGCACCAAACTTGATCGCAGGAAATACGACTTCAGCAACAGACTGGTCAATGTTTGGAATACTCTACCTGACTCTGTAGTTTCTTCCCCAAACCCCAAAAACTTTAACCTTAGACTGTCTACTATTGACCTCACCCCTTTCCTAAGAGGTCTGTAGGGGGCATGCATAAGCGCACCAACGTGCCTACCGTCCCTGTCCTATTGTTTCTTTTTTTTATATATATATATATCCATGTATTCATAACTATGTATATACTTATACCTATTATCTTGTAAGCGATTGACAAATCAAAAATAAATCAAAAACTCCCTTAGCAAAGCTGGAACATTATTTGCAAATGTGAATTATTCTGCACATGTTGCTGTAAATGTAAACTCTAGTAAAAATCCTTCAAGTACATTCGGCATTATAATCTTTGGTGAAGTTAACAGAAAATGCATGTTTAATAGCCACATTTTTTAAAAAAAAAAGGAAAGCGGAACTGCATTATATATTATATGTGTGCTATCAACCTTGAGAACAAACCTGCCCTCTGGATACATTTGAAATGAAATGAACTCTGTCATGGGAGGAAAAGGCTGGTGAGCCTGCAGCAATGAGATGATCTTCAGCAGAGACATTGTCAACAATTTCCTATTTAACTTTCAGAAGCATGGTGCCCTCCTAAGATGTATGTATCCTGCTGATCTTCAACAGAACCATCATTCATGACCACAATGTCTATACAGGCCGGCACAGCTTGCTTTGTGTTTGGATGTGAGGATCACGAGTGTTAACATCTGATAATTTAAGTCTGCAGACATTCTTTGTTTCTCTAAAAAGTGCAGTCTCTGAAGAGCCAAATCGTCTCTGAATTTTGAAATAGAAAAATCTCAAAGGCATTGGACCAGTGGACATTACAGTTCTCCGTAAAGGAGTAGAAGAAAAACAAAACTAGGAAAGATGTAAGGTTTCCATATTGTACATTCCCTCTTTAAAAGCTCTCAAATTTATTATTTTTTGTTTTCAAAATTTATTATTTTTGTTTTCACCCAAGGATTCAGAAACACTTTGATTATATTTTTTGCAGTAGAAACAATTATACAGTTAATTGTTTAATAAATATTCTCCACAGTTTAGAATTGTTTATGAGAAAAGTGACCAAAGTATCTACTTCTTCTTTATACAGCAAAGGTAGATCTTCTAGTCCAAACCCCCGAGTCACCTTGCTGTCACATGATGTATCACAATGGCTTTTTTTATTTTCCTTTTGGGGAGCTTGGATGAGCATGGCCTGCATGTGACACATCCGGTCTGTAGGCTGCCAGTTTGACACCCCTACTCTATACCCAGTGGTGGTATTCAAAAACTTTTACTACCGGTTCTGTGGGCGTGGCTTGGTGGGTGTGGCCATGTGATTGGGTGGGCATGGCTTTTCTTTTTTGCAGTCCCCAGCCATTTTTGGGAGCTTCCTAGACTCAGAGAAGCCTCTGGGGGTGCGTATTTGCTTCCCTAAGGCTCCTCTGGGGCTCAGGAAGGAAAAAACAGAGCATGGGAGGGGCATTCAGCACTCCTCCAAGTTCCATTTTGGGAGCTTCCTAACCTTAGAGAAGCCTCGGGGGGGGGGGAGTGTTTGCTCCCCTAAGGCTCCTCTGGGGCTCTGGAAGGCAAAAAATAGAGAGGGGGCTGAGCTCCTCCCTCCATTTTTTGCCTTCCTGGGCCTCAGCCAGGGGAATCCCCACACAGCTGATCTTATCTACAGCTGATTGTCGGGAAGGAAAAAAATGAGAAATACCTTAGTCGAATGTCAGGCAGGCAGGTGGGGAATGTCAGGCAGGTGGGCGGGGTGAGCAAGCATCGGGCGGGAGGGTGACTCGATGGGGGGTGTGGCCAGCCAGAACTTACTACCAGTTCGGCAACCCACTGCAAATTCTTGCTACCGGTTCGCCCGATCCGTTGCAAACCGGCTGAATACCACTACAGTCTATACCATTTCAGCAATGGTGGGATTCAAATTTTTTTACTACCGGTTCTGTGGGTGTGGCTTGGTTGGCGTGGCAAAGGAAGGATACTGTAAAATCTCCAGTCAGAGGTGTTATTTGTCAGTTCTCCCAACTACTCAAAATTTCCGCTACCGGTTCTCCAGAACTGGTCAGAACCTGCTGAATACCACCTCTGCATTTCAGACAGGCAGATGTTCAGTCTTTTCTTAGAAACCTCCAGTGATGAAGCACCTACAACATCTGAAGGCAAGCTGTTCTACTGGTTAATTATTCTCACTGTTAGGAAATTTCTCCTTAATTGCTTCTCTCCTTGATTAGTTTCTATTGCTTCTTGTCCTGCTTTCTATTGCTTTGGAAAATAAGTCCCCCCACCCCCTTTTCTTTGTGGCAGCCCCTCAAATACTGGAATACTGCTATCATGTCACCCCTAATTTTTCTTTTCTTTAGATTGGCTATATCCAATTCCTGCAACTGTTCTTCATATGTTTTTGTCTCTAGGCTCTTAATTATCTTAATTTCTATTCTTTTCACTTTTTCCAAAGTCTCAACATCTTTTTTTGTAATGTGGTGGCCAAAACTGGATGTAGTATTCCAGGTGTGGTCTTATACTAAGGCTTTATAAAGTGGTACTAATACTTCATGTGATTTTGATCCCATGCCTCTGTTTGTACAACTAAGGATTAAATTAGCTTTTTTTGGTGTTACTGCATACTGCTGGCTCATGTTTAAGTAATCACTAGGACTCCAAGGCCCTCTCATAGTTACTGATTTTGAGCCAAGTCTCACCTAATATGTATTTGTACCTTTTTTCCTGCCTAAGTTTAAAATCTTGCTTTTTTCCACATTAAAATTCATTTTGTTGGATAGGGCCCATTGTCAAGATCTTTTGGATCCTGAGCTTGTCTTCGGGGTGTGTGTGTGTATGTGTGTGTGTGTGTGTGGCTATTCCTGCCAACTTAGCGTTCATCTTCAAATTTGATGAGTTCCCCTTCTGTTCCCTCATCTAAGTCATTTATGAAGATATTGAAAAATGTTGGGCCTAAGACTGTGCCTTGTGGTACCCCACTGCCTACTTCTCACCATGTGGATGTAGTACCATCAAGGACTACTTGCTGAGTACAGTTTGTCAGCCAGTTACAAATCCATGTGGTGGTGATGTTGTCTATTCCACATTTTTCTAGTTTACCAAGAAGTAGGTTGTGGTCTACTTTATTGAAGCCTTTGCTGAAGTTTAAGTATATAATGTCCACAGCATTTTGCTGGTTTACTAGTTTGGTTACTTTGTCAAAGAATAAAATAAGATTGATTTGGCATGATCTGTTTTTTAAAAACCTGTGCTGGCTACTAGTTATAATTATTTGTTTCTAGATGTTTACAGTTATTTTTTTTCCAGTACCTTCCCAAATATTGATATTAGGCTAATTGATCTGTAGTTTCCTGAGTCTTTTGTTTCTCTCCTTTTGAAGATAGGAACCACATCAGCTCTTTTCAATCCTCCAGGAGTTTCCCAGTGCTCCAGTTTCTTTTTTAAAGATATGATACAATGGTTCCGAGATAACGTCTGCCAACTCTTTAGAATTCTGGGATGTAATCTGTCAGGTCCTGGTGATTTATAGTCTTCAAAATCAGACAGGTGTTCTCTTACCATTTTCTTCCTTGTTTTAATTTTTATTTATAATTATTTATAATCTGATCAGCTGTGAGGAGATGGGAGCAGCAGGTAAGTAGGCTCTCTGCTTAACTAAGATTAAATTAACCTATTCTAATTTTTACCTGCTTTTAAGGCTATTTTTCTACCATACCTTAGTCTTCAAATTTTTATTTTTAAACCTTTTATATTTTTGAAATTTTTGCAGTGTGATCACTAATCCTGTTATATAAATCTAATCTAATCAAATATAATCTAGTATATTTCAGCTATAGTTTAGCTGTATTTTTAAAAAAAGCCCGAGCTGGGCCCCAGCTATAGAAGGGCCTTGCTGCTGCTTCTTCGTTGTTGTTCTAAGATCTTACTCCTCCAGCTGGAAGTCTAACAATGCCTAGCTTTGGTGTGATTCCTCTTATCTGGTTTATTCTATTTGTACCTACTAATTTATTATTTTATCATTTTTATTTACTCATGTTCCCTGCTCTGTCGGGAGGGCAGGATTTTTGGTATACTTGTGAGGAGCTCTGCCATTGTTTGCATTAGGACTTGCTTCTTCTTGACTCCTGATTCCTTTTCCTCTGGATTTAGGATTTGTTTCAGCAACTAGACTCTATGTTATATTGTGCTACTTAATATAATGAAGACAAGGAAAAGGAGCAGATCTTTCACTGACCTGATTCCTCAACCTTCTCTGAAGCAATCCAAGATTGAGGACTTTGTTTTAGCTCGGCCTCTCGGTTTGAAAGCTCCTGATCCCTATTGTCTGGCTACTGCTGGTTGTCGCGATCTTCTGACAGTTGGGGGCATCACCCCTCCCGAGTTGAGAACAAAGGCTTATCTAAAACTACGGCCCCCAACCAATCCTTAAATGAGCCCACCCTTACAGAACTTTTGGCTCAGCAATTGTTTGTTGGTTGCAGAAACTACAGCGAGCATTCAGCTCCAGCTTGATAAAATAATAAGTACTTTAAACCACTTAGTCTGCTGGACTACCAGCAGGTGCCCTGGGTTGACCGCTCGGCAGCCTGATGTGGTGACAGGGCTCTCCTTGCCAAGCCTCAGCAAAAGAACTGGTCAATGCAATCCTACCAATAGTTCAAACTTTACATCTTTTGATGCAAACAGTCACCTGGTCTTACAGTCAAAACAGGTGGCCCTCGTCATTAATCCCATTAATAGCAACTTACCTCACTGGGGTTCAACACAGCTGGCGAGGAGCCATATATTACAGTTATTGGGGCTAAAAGCTGATGAAGAAGGTCGAACTTTTTACCCTCTCCTGAATACTGCACTAGAGTGCTACTTAGCTTTGACAACTCCAACATTCCAAAACTATTTTTCAGAAGAGGATCCCTGTTAAAATCCTTTGGCATTCCGCCAAGAAGAGTCTTCAAAGATATGTCGATTAAGCCCCTTTTGAGTAATCGACAATTTGTGAGTGGCAGGAGATTTATTGCCCCCAAAAGATCCTCAGCAGCACATATTGATGTGCCAACCTTGAATGCCATCTCGGACACTACATCACGTACTAATTATACACCTATTCCTGAAAAACCTCCAGTTGGCATCCTCTTAGATGGTAGTCTGACTGTTCCTCCTATAACCGGTCAAATTAACCCCCTGCAACGAGTAACATCTTATCAGGAAGCTTCCCTTGACTTGATCAGCTGGGAAGAAATGTCCCCAAAGGAAGCAACACCAGCCCAGGGCACCAAAAGTTCCTTATTTATTTATTTACAAGATTTATATATCGCCCCCCCCCCCTCCCTGCAGGACTCGGGGCAGTGTACAGCCATTAAAACATACAATAATAACACAATAATTAAAAACAATTAAAAAGATTAAATTAGGTGGCTGAATAAGAAAAACGAGACAAGGATTTAAAAATAAGGATTAAAACCAATTAAAACTGAATTTTAAACCCCATAAAACCCTAGGCCAGACCGGCTTGATGAAATAAATAAGTTTTCAATGCGCGCAGGAAGGTCAGAAGGTCTGGGATGATCCTCAACTCCAGGGGTAGTTTGTTCCAGAGGGAGGGTGCCCCCAAAGAGAAAGCCCACACCCTCGGGGTCGCCAGCCGTCCAGCCGGTGGCACCCCGAGGAGACCCACTCTATGGGAGCGCACTGGCCGACGGGAAATTGATGTAATAGTAAATAAGTCCCAGATCAGTGCCTCTGGGATTCCATCTATTTATGAGACTGACTTGTGTCAAGACAATTTTTGGAACCAGGAGACACAGTTTTTCGACTCCTTTCGTGCACTTCCACAACTAGAAAGGGCCCAAATCATAAAGCGCTTGGATGTAGTTAAATCCAAGCTCAGGAGCCTTTTACTACCTGATAAGGATTCCCTTCGGACCTCAGGGAATCTATGCTGATTTACCAATGGAAACTCCCTTGGCGCTCTCTCCAGAATGTCTAATTCATAAATTTGAAGATCCAGGACTACTTCAAACTCCGTCTGTTGATGCTGCTGAAAACCTGCCAGCTAAGCAACCAATTAATGCCACAAGTACGAACTGGAGTGCGCTTAAAGCCCTACAGCCCCATGAACAAGGCTAGCCTCCCCTTCCTCCTTCCTTGCCTTTGCCTCCTAAGTGGATGACCCTGCCACTTAACAATGGGTGTATCTTTTAAGATCGAAGGGCGCTCTGGCAAAAATTAATCACACAGAATGACTATTAAATCTGGCAAATCCCCCCCTGCACACTTAAGTGCCTTTTGTGGAACATAGCAGGCTGGGGGAGAAGGTGTGGTACCACCGAATTTGCCAACTATATTCACTCATTTGATGTGATCCTGCTTCAGGAGACCTGGGCATGCAATAAGATATCCCTTACAGGGTTTACGGGCTTTTCCTTGGCTGCCACCAGACAATCTACGACAGGAAGGCCTAAAGGTGGTTTAGCTTGTTTGATCTCTACTTCTTTGAAAGTGGAGACAGTGGAGCTGCTCCCCTGTGGCTCTTTAGCTTTGGCGCTCCTAATTAAGAGAGGACGTAGCAAATTGTTAGTGTTCAACGTTTATCTTCCCCCAACGATGAGGCAAGCTGATATCAATGGGGCATGCTGGAGAATTACATTACTTGTATGGAAACTAAATTCCCAGCACTGTACATCTTTATAGGGGACAACTTTAATGCCTGATTGGGAGTCCAAGTCCCCCCATCGATTGAGGTGCTTTACTTCCAAGAAACCCTCCAGGCCATAGGACACCTGATTTCAGCCAGACATTCTAAGGATGAATTAACAAATTTTGCTGGCATTCAGTTAGTCCTTTTAGCAGCCCAACATAATAAGATAATTCTTAATGGGAGTACCCTAGGTGATCTAGCTGGTGAGTTTACTTTTAGTTCCTCACGTGGGAGTAGTGTTATTGATTTTGTGCTGGTATCTCAGCTTCTTAGAAAGGCAGTCCATGCTTTTTATGTGGACTGCGTACAGAGAGCAACTACTACCCCTGGTTACAATCATTGGGTTTTCCTCATATATACATCTCCCTAGGGGTCCCCAGATAATAGATCCTTATGTGGCCCCGTATACAAGGAGGATCAAATGGTCTTCTAATACTGAAAGAAAGTTCCACTCCTTTTTATCATCTCCGGAATATCTTAGCCTATACAATCAGGCCCCAACAAGTAGTGGCACAGGGACAATCTCGGCCTTTGAATCACTAATTAATAGTATTCAAAGGGAGCTAGAAGCCGTCTGTAGGCCGAGTGGTCCATATCATTCAAGAAGTAATTCTTGGTTTGACAAAGAGTGTCTGATGTTTAGGAACCCGATTAATCGGGTCTACCTGCTCTATCGTAATCGAGGGGATAAATGCCCACCAGAGAACTACTATCACTTGAAGCGGGAGTATAAATGACTAATTGCTAAGAAAAAGAAAGCTAAAGAGAGAGAGAAGTGGGATCTGCTTCTCCTCTCCATCCAGCAGAAGAACACTAGATTATTTTGGCAAATTGTTGCCAGCTCTTTGCCTGGTCATCAAGAACTCCCTCTCTGCTGTATTTCCAACAGAGATTGGGAAAATCACTTCTTGGCAATTTTCCAGACGTCAACAAGTTCGACCGTGCTTGGGCCACAGCTGCCTCCTGCAGTTCCTGACTTGTAACCCATGACTCATGCTGAGATTACTGAGCTTATCTCCGAACTCAAGTCAGGCAAAGCCCCCAGCCCTGATGCTATACCCCCTGATCTGCTAAAATCCAATCCCGAGTGGTGGATTCCTCTCTTAGCAAGACTCTTCATGCATATCAATACCTCTGGTAGGATTCCTACCTCCTGGAGCGTAGCAATTATTGTTCCAGTTTTTAAACGAGGAAATAGGAACAACCCAGCCGACTATCACCCCATAAGCCTGCTCTCTATCATTGTAAAACTCTATGCTAAATATCTCCAACATAGACTCCTCACTTGGGTCGAGGAGTCCAGTATCATTGGTGCTGAACAGATCAGGTTTAAAGCAGGCTGTGCCACACTGGATCACTGCTTTGTCTTAGCGCACCTGGTCAATAAATACACTACCATACCAGGTGGCAAACTTTTTATTGCTTTTATTGACCTAAAGTCAGTGTTTGTCTCAGTCTCTAGGGAACTGTTGTGGTCAAAACTGCTCAAAAGTTCTATCGATAGATGTCTTTTGTTCCTAATTAGATCTTTTTAACCAGACTTCTAGTCAGGTCAGGTGTGGCTTGCAGGGAGAACTTTCAAATCCTATCCCGATTAAGAACAGAGTAAGGCAGGGTTGTGTTCTGGCTCCTCTTTTGTTTAATTTGTTCTTATCTGACTTGGCCTTTCACATTGGATATATTGAGTCCCACGCCCCAAAGCTGTCAACTACGAAGATCCCGCTTCTCCTTTATGCTGATAATGCGGCCCTCCTTTCATTGTCAAGGCCAGGTCTGAAAAGATTACTTTCTGCATTTGGGTCTTACTGTGCTGAGAACCACTTGTCCATTAATTATGACAAAGCCAAAGTATTGGTGTTCTCTAGAGCCCGGAAATTGTATAACTGGGCTATCAATGGTAACGTTGTTAAGCAGATTTTTCATTTTACGTATTTAGGTATTCAATTTCAGAACACCGGTGCTTGGACTAGACATCGAGACCAGGTGCTGAATTCAGCCTCCTGTAATCACAGCAGATTTTAAGATTTTTTTTTATACCCAAGGAAGCCAGTTTATTCCTTCTGCTCTGCATATTTACAAAGCCAAAACTTTGGCTCAAACTCTTTACGGAATTCCCATATGGATACGGGGCTTCAAGGATTGTACTGAAAGAACCCAGGCTGTCTTCCTTAGAAAACTTCTGGGTCTTCCTCCTTGTGTTGGTTTTGCTTTGATGTCCCTGGAACTGGGCACTCGATCAGTCAAATGTATGGCGTGGATTAACATCTTTAAATGGTGGTTTTGGGTGCTCTTTTTGGCAGTTCCTGGTAGCTACCTCTCCCTGGCATTTGCTGGCTCTCATATTTCTCGTTGGGAGAGGCAGCTAATGAAGAAATTACACCTGCTAGGTTTTACGGGGGATGCCCTGGAGATTATGGCCTTAAGGACGCCCAGTTTAGGATAGTCCAACGGCTTGTGGACATTGATTTGCAATATCTACGAGCCAGAGCTAACAAAACTTGCTTCCCTCTGATCTTCAGCCAATTTAATAATTACGGATTGAGGATGGCTTCCTATTTTTACACTCTAACCATTCCCAAGTATAGAAGTACATTTTTGTACTTATTCTTTTTTGTCTTTGTGAAACCATAATGGTTTGTTCTTGGATTTCTTGTTTTTCTTTGTCAGTGGTATTGCATTGGACTGGGCTTTAATGATAATTCTTCAGTTGTTTTCTCTTTTAGCATTTTCAACTATGAAATTTTTCTTAGGCTCTTTCTGAGTTGTTAAAATCAGCTCTTTTAAAGTTTAAGACACTGGTTGCATTATATTCCACTGCTTGTGTTTACATTTTTTTTAGTTTATATTGACCCATATGTATTATAGGAGGTTTTCATCCTTGGTTTTGTGTATTTCTATAGAGGTGTAGTGATCTTTTTTATATAATGCAACTCGACACCCTCCTTTGTTATGTCTGTTTCTTTTTAATAGTTTATATCTTTCTATCAGTTCATTCCAGTCATCAGTTTCATCCACTAAATCTCAATAATGACAACTATATTATATCTGCCTTTATGTATACTTTAAGTTCATGCTGTTTGTTCCCTAAACTTTGAGCATTAGTTTACAGGCATTTGACTCCTTTATGGATCTTGGGTATGTTTTGTACGTCAACTACTTTGTAATTGGGATTTTCTTCCTTTCTATATCTCTCTACTTCATTATGTTTTTATGTTTTTATTCTTTCTTTCTCTCTACTCCCTCCTTCTGTGATTGGTTATCTAGTCTCAGTGTTTTTCAACCTTGGTGGTTTGAAGATTTGTGGATTTCAACTCCCAGAATTCCTCAGCCAGCGGTTTTGCTTGGAATTAGGCTCTACAGGTTGTGAAGCAGGGGTAGGATTCAACTTTTGTAACAACTGGTTCTGCGAGTGTGGCTAGGTTGCCGTGGCTAGGTGGGCATGGCCATGTGACTGGGTAGGCGTGGCTTTTTTTGCAAACCCCCCCCCATTTTTTAGGCCTTCTGGGCCTCAGGGAAGCCTACTGGGGGTGTTTTTGTTTCCAGAAGGCTTCCCTGGGGCGCAGGAAGGAAAAAAACGGAGCATGGGGGGGCACGCAACACTGCCTTGCACTCCATCTTGGGGCCTCCTGGGAAGCCTCTTGGGGGCATTTTTGCTCCCAGAAGGCTTACCTGGAACCCAGGAAGGCAAAAAATGGAGTGGGGCAGGGGGAAGCTGTACCTCCGTTTTTTGTATTCCTGGGCTTCAAGGAAGCCTCCTGGGTGAAACAGTAAGTAAGTAACAGATAACAGATGATCAGAGTTAGAAGAAAGGGGTAGTAATCAGCAGGGTTGATTATTTTAGTAAGGTACTCAGTTATACATCTTTGAATTTTGCCTCAGGGAGACAATATACTTCCCTAGATAGACTGCCTGGTCTGCAAAGCATAGTTTCTGTTCTCCTATCACCAATATTTGACTTTTTTTGTCTTAGGGAAGGCTGAGATACTTTTCTTCCTGTCGCAGGAATGCTAGGTTGTGCCTCTTTTTTTAATAGAAAATATTGATGAATACACTTTTATGGGTGTCTGCATATTTTCTTCCAGGAGGAGGCTATGAAATCAATTGTTCAGTTCCAGAGGGGCTTCATTGGAGTCGGCTAGGGTAGACAGTAGGGGCTTTGCTCTTGGTTTCATTTTCTTCTAAAAATGGCATGGTTCCATTGGTCTTGCTGTTTACCGTGTTTCCCAGAAAATATGACTTATAAATAAGTCCTATTTGGGGGGTTGGGGCTAATATAAGCCCTACCCCCCCCCCAAAAAAAGCCCTGCTGAAGGGGATGGTCATGGCCAACACAGGAAGCAGCCCTTCCCTTCTCCAGGTCAACTCATGGGCCAGCTGAGTGTGCACAAAATGCCAAGCTGGGCTCAGCTTCATACAGAGAGGACGCGCTGCAAGGAAGTCCATTTCTCATGTTGGCCAGGCAGGGGTCGCCATGCAGAGGCTGAACCTCAGGGCCCCACCCTGAGCAGGTGATAATCTGGAGGCGGGGAGGCTCAGTCCCCTTATCCGGTTGCCATCCGCCATTTTTCATCAAATGTCTCTCTGTGTGTATGACAGAGAGAGCGAGAGAGAGAGAGAGAGAGAGAAACGACTCAGAGGAAACTCTTTCAGTGTTGCCTGCAATTCTTTTCACTCCTCTCCATCTCTCTCTCTCTCTCTCTCTCCCTCTCCCCCTCTCTCTCTGTCTCACACACACACACTTGATTGCTTGCAAGGGACAAGCTGTGCTTCGCTTCTACCATAACCACACGCTTCCCACAATCGTCCAGAATTGCCTGACGATTGTCCTTTTCTCAAGTAGCAGCAGTAGAGGTGGTGGTGGTGGCAGCTGATTCTGATGGGCCACATGGCTTTCTGCCTCATTGTAGCAGCAACCCGAGCAACACCCGAGACCTGGTGGAGCACAAATTGTGGTCGCTACCTTCTCCAGAGTCACAAGCTGAGTGTCAAAGAGAGGCGCCCTCGGCTGCAAGGTTGCCTGGCACTATAGGCAGGACTGGGGCTAACAAGAGTGCACCGGAAACATCTCTAGGTGCCCAGAGAGGCAGAACTTTCATCCCTTGCTGGCTCAGTTGATCCATGGGCTGCATTTAAGGAGCCAAGCAGCCATGAGGTGAATGTGCTCATTGCCTCCCTGCACTTCAAAAAAAATAAATAAATAAGACCTCCCTGAAAATAAGACCCAGGCTTATTTTCAAGGAAACACAGGTAGGTAGGTATGTCAAATCATTTTTACAGAAGCTGTTCGTTTCCTATTGTGTTCAATTTGGGTGTATCAGTCCCTGTACAACGGGTGTACAATGATCCTTATAGTTCTTTCTGATTGAGCTTCTAATCTAACTGCTGAAAAGCAGTGGTGCGGTTTTGCATCATTTTGACGTTGAGGAGCAAAAGAACGGGAGAGATAAGAGAAGCTGTGATGAGAGCTTATTGCAGCCTTCCACGGAGCTGGGGGCAGGAGCTAGGGGTGCAGGATGCAATGTGATTGGTGGCAGGATGTGGGGGGAATGTGCAGTCCACAGTACCACCAGTGAAGTGGTAATAGGTGAGAAAAAGAAACCAGCACCCCAAAAACACAGCTTTCATTAGTTTGCAGCCTGTCATCGCATAAGGTCTCTATTCAGACCATGGGGCTGCAAGGGGTGAGACCCCCCCCCTTGCATGTGCATGCACCCTCACACACACACACACACACACACACAAAACCACATGTGCTGGGTCTGGGAGACGTAAATCCTGGGAAAAGTCCCTCTCTTAACTGAAGGGGAATCCCACAGTTTGAAATTAACAGAATACAGGCATGAGTATAATCAGTGATTATCACAGTTGCATTACCATTCTGAATGTGATTCATTATACTGTAATTAAGTTTTAATTAGCATCACTCTGCTTTACTTATTTTAGAAAATTAAATAAAGTTCATTTTATTGCACATCCTAAACTGAGCAGCAGAAGCTAGAATTCTCTTCTGATTAAAGGAAGCCATCTGGCCAAATTACCTTTAAAGTATAATCAAGTGTTCTGAAGTTATGTTTTATAGCACTTTTGATAGATGTGTGCCTCAGGTGTGTAACTCTGAATAATGTTATTGTCAACTGTCTGACTAATGAACCCAAAATAAGGAAATATTCTCTGGAGCTTTGAATTCCCAAAACTAAATCTTTATTGGATACCCCATTTTCGTACTGAAGAATCAAAACCAGCCCTGATTTTCCAGTGCAAATGCTTGCCTAATTAAACAATAGCTTTCCTTTCTCCCCACCCCTGGGTAATCTCATTATCCAATTAAGAGAGGTCCTTTTGTTATGGGAACAGTCCACCTCATTCTCAAGCACCTGCAGTGATGACCTTGATGGTTTCCAGGCTCTCATAATCTGTGCATAACTTCTTGGCATGCCATTCCACCCTTTCCTCCCCCCTCCCCCAGTTTATTGGCAAGTTGAACAGGGTTTGAAAGAAGCAAAGCAGTTCAATCTTGATATGCTGACCCACTGAAGGAAAAAGACACCTGGAAAATATTAAGATTATAGATTATAGATTAACACTGTTATTTTGGTAGTTTCAGTCTTCAACAATTTCATCAGCCATTGAGGGTATTTTGCATGGAAACTTCTTCATCATCAGTCTGGAACCCACATTACGTATCTGATATTAGCACAGTTGAGAAAGTCCAGAAATATTTCACAAGAAGAGTTCTCCACTCCTCTACTCGTTGCAGAATACCTTATGCCACCAGACTCGAAATTCTAGACCTAGAAAACCTTGAATTACGCTGTCTTTGGTCTGATCTAAGTATGCTATATAAAATCATACATTGCAATGACTTACCTGTCAATGAATACTTCAGCTTCAACCATAACAGCACAAGAGCAAACAATAGATACAAACTCAAGGTTAATCGCACAAAACTTGATTGCAGAAAATACGACTTCAGCAATAGAGTGGTCAATGTCTGGAATACTCTGCCTGACTCTGTGGTTTCTTCCCCAAACCCCAAAAACTTTAACCTTAGACTGTCTACTATTGACCTCACCCCTTTCCTAAGAGGTCTGTAGGCACCAACGTGCCTACCATCCCTGTCCTATCATTTCTTTTATTTTTCTTATATGTACCCATTTAATGTATTCATAACTATGTATATACTTATACTTATTATCTTGTAAGCGATTGACAAATCAAAAAAATTCCAAAAAAATCTTACTAACATGCCTGTGCTAACATTGTGGGCTGCTATCCAGTCAGCACTGGTGCGGGATATCCTTTCCACTGCTCCAAATATTGTAATCTCCCCTTCAAATACCTTGAGATAATATTTTCTTGATCTCATAGTGTTTCTCATCATCTACTACAGTGGGAGGTGGAGGATTCTCTTTAACTTGCCTTAACTTAGAGCCTAGGAAGGGTTTCAAGTTTCAACAAGCTACAATGGAACACCAGGTAGACTCGCCTGAGCACCTTTGGTAACCATAATACCATTGTGCAGGGCAACAAAAGAAGACCCAGCTGATCAGCTGCGACTCGGGAGGCAGAGAATAGATGGGGAGATGGTATTTGCCAGTTCTCTGAACTACTCAAAATTTCCGCTACCTGAACTGAAAATGGAATTTAAAAAACAGAAAGAAGATGCACAAGAAGGAAGAGGCTTTTTTGGCTTCGTGTTTCAATTTTTAGAAACAGAGATCTGGAATTATGAGAAACAACAAGAAATGCTTGTAGAACAAGAAGGGCGGGACAAAGAAGAAGCCATCTTTAATGACCAAAAAATTTTAAATGGGGGGAAAAAAAGGAAAGGGGGAAAGAGAGTGAAAAGTTTAAGATTTGAACCCCCCCCCCCCTCCCAAAAAAAAGAATAGCTTGAAAAGTAATTACAATACTAGGAAGAAATAGCAGAGTGGATTACAGAAGAGAGAATTAGAATTAGAGAGACAAGGGGTCAAAAGGGGGAGAGAGAAGAAGAGAGGGAAGAAGGAAAGGAAAAGAAGTTATAAAGGACAAAAACAAGATATAGAGAAACAGGGAAAACGTACAAGGATTAAAGGTATCAGCCTATTTAGAAGACATAGAGATAATGGGTGAAATTTAATTGAAAGAGGGATTCTGCAAGGGTACATAAAATAGTATTATTATATTAGAAATAGAAATAAACTTAGTAAATATGAAACAAATGTGATTAAAATGATAGATAAAATAATTACCATAATGGAATGGAATGTTTGTTAATAAATAAGAAAGAGAAAATGAAATTGAAAGGATGGGAACATTTTAATTATTATTAATGATTTATAAAAACTTAAGTGAAGAGAAATATGAAAGAAATATGGGGAAAAATTATGGAAATATTATAAGTGTTCCTAAGGAAGTACGATATTAAATTGAAAAGAAATGTTAAAGATGTTAAAGATTGTAACTAACATTAATGATAGAGCTGAACTGAAATAGAATAAGTGTTTTATTTACTATTGTTATATATATATATTTTCTCTTTAAGAACATAGTGTGTATTATAAGAATGTACCAAGCAGAATTTGATTGGAAGTTATGTGTTATATTGAATGTTATAAATTGTAAAGACATAAATTAAAGTTTAAATAAGAGTTGAATGGACAAAATTAAAAGATACAAAGTATCTACTTGGGATACTTAGTAACTACTTGGGAAAACTTGTTTAATGAGAAAAGAAAATATGAAATTGAAATAGGACAGACAAAAGTATAAATATAATGATTAAGACATTGAAACTTAGAAAAAGATATATAATTGAATTTAGATAGGTATGAGATAATCAAAAACAAGGTTGAGAAAACTAAGGGAGGGGAAAAATTATGGAGAAAATGTTAAAATAGCAATAAGATATAGAATAGAACACAAAGACGAATATGAAATTGAGTTTGTGTCTATATGATCATGCTATTCTAAAAAAAAAGATGTTTTATTTCTATTATGTTTTGTGAAAACCCAAATAAAATTTATTTTTTTTAAAAAAATCTGCTACCTGTTCTTCAGAACTGGTCAGAACTGTAAATACCACCTCTGTTTGTATTTCTTTCCAGGTGAACCTTTTCTTTTCCTTATGTCAGGTCCCATAAATCCCTATTAGGACACTACCATTCTGGTGGGGAAGGGGCCCTGGATGTTCTTTTACAATCTCTTTCCTGTCACTTTGATGTACCTGTTTCGTAAAGGGAAGGGGAGGGAATTGTTTTGGGTCATCTGTTTTATCTTAGCTGTGAAGAAATGGCCAAAGTGGTGCATGAAAGCAATCTCTTATTACCTTTTTTTGGCTCGAGTTCTCAAAACAACTTAGCACCTGTGGATTGGCTCTGCTTGGACTGAACATATGGGACGGGGTTCCTGCAATTTTTAATCTAATGGATTTTGAGGGCATTTTGATCCTGCCTTGCTTTCCTTGCTATCACTTTCCCTCAATAAAAGTTTCCTTTTGGAATAATTCCTGTTTCAAGAGTTCTGCTTTCTTGAAAGGAGAGGAAAGGCAAGTCCTTAGAGGGGGCTATTATATTATATTAATCTATTATTGGATTATTTTGCCTAGGTTAGACTATACAAATGTCAGGGGTGGGATTCTACTGGTTCACACCTATTCGCTAGAACCGGTTGTTAACATTCTAAGCAGTTCGGAGAACCGGTTGTTAGAAGAAATTACTGAGCTAATCCTTAAGGAAGGCAGGAAGGAAACATTCTGGTGTTGCTTGCAGAAACTGCCTCACTGTTAACCCTTATTACATTCTTGGCAGGACTAGACTTCCTGTCTCAGGAATGTCTCTGGAGTTTTTTTCCCCTCCTTTGCTGGTATTTTGCTTGTGTGGAGTGACCATTCAAAGTTACAATGGCACTGAAAAAAGTGACTTATGACCATTTTTCACACTTATGACTGTTGCAGCATCCCCACAGTCACGAGAGGCCAGGCGAGGAGATGCGTGTCTCAATGTGAGTGATATTGAGTTGGCCACACCCAGCCAATAACATGACCACCAAGCCACGCCCACCCAGTCACATGATCACCAAGCCACGCCCACCACCTAAGCCACGCCCACCGAACTGGTTGTTAAAAATTTGAATCCCACCCCTGACAAATGTAGATTCTTCAGCATCATCTCATTGTTTGATATTTACAGTCTCCTGTTCCTGTTTTGCAGAGCTCAGTTTCAATCCAGTATCATGGAATTTCTGGATGCATATTTGGCAGGAAAAAAGAATATTAAACAACTCTGGACATTTTACAATCAATTCAACAATATAAAATCAACAGGAATATATAAAAAGAGAAAACTTCACAATGACATTTCCTTGATGTACCCACATACTCATTGCACCCTGATCCTGCCCTTTTCAGTGTATGATTCATTGCCATCCAAATATTTTCATTCTTACAAAATAATTAATGTAAGTCTCTCCTTGGTCATCCTCTGGGACTCTGCTGCCATTGTTTTCTAGTAATGGCTATATTACCACACCTTTTCCAAAACTTCCTCCTGTCTTCTCTTTAGCTTGCTTGTCCTACTAGAAGAAACTCCTAATATCAAAGAAGCAATTTAAAGGTCACAATCCTGACATTAATTTCTATAAAACTGGGGCGGTTTGATAATGTTTGTCTGATTGCAAGAGACAATGTATATTTTGGTTTATTTGCTTTGCTTTGAGGATTTGATGGTTTTGTGTATGCGTATAAGAGATACCTCTTTGTCATTGTTTAGATATTGGGAGGAGCCATATTTGCATGCTTAATAGAAAAGAATCAGATGATTGTAATATTTTGATTAGAAGCTGAATCAGCTTGTCTTTTAATTCACTGTTCATTGTTAGGGAGGAAATAGACTTGCTGCTTTAATACAGCTAAAAAATCTGCAGAAAAACAATGCATTAAATTCTCTTGGATTTAATTTCCTCTCCTTTATTTTTCATTTAAGTCAAACTAGGATCAGGATAGTGGAAACACTGGTAGCTCAGAGAATTTGAACGAGAGATTGCCCTCAGTGCTATAGAACACTTGCTTAGCACACTTGCAAAAAAAATTGAGTTTAGTATAGTATTGAACCGCTTAAGTTAGGGCTATACGAGAATCTCTTCTTCAACTTCTCTTTCAGTTTTCTTGCAAGCAGATGGATTAGATCTCTACCAAAATCAGCCTGCTCAGGCAGTGCCAAGGGTGAAGTGAAAAAAATATTGACAGAAATACTGACCTCTTTGGACTTTGATCTTGTCCTGATGAATTATGTCCAAATGTACATGATTTTCAGTGGGAAAAAAAACATTCACTTTTAGAATGGAATACTGAGGCATTTGAACAAATATCTGGACTTGAATGTCTGTATTTACTTACTTTATTAATCTTTGCATTTTAATATTTTAATAAATCTGCATTTTACCATTCCTAGCATTGTATTTACCCAAAATCTTAGCAATTTACTCTGTATGTTTATAACATGCATTGAATTGAGGATTGTTTAATCTTTTTTGTAAGCTGGCCAGAGTTGTTGATGAGATGGGTGGGCATTCAAGTTGAAGAGAGCAAACAAATAAATAGAAAACTATTAGCTTACTTTAAATAATATTTTAGCTTATTCCTAGCAACAGTATTTGCATTTATATTTTATGTTATCTTACTTGCACTTTCTTACATTATTTTTCTTTTCAACTTGTAACTTCTCTTATTGAAGCTAGATACAATTTACACTGCATACTTTACAATCTTGTGTCCCACTACTCTGGTATGGTTTTGGAATTCTTCTAATGTAAAATACAGTTCTTAGCCACGCAAAAATTAATCTCTCTTTTCATCCTCCCTCCACTCCACTACTAGTACTTGCCTCTGTTCTCCAATCTCCAAACTACCTCTAATAACTGTGGCTATCTATAATACTACTCTTCCGATATGCTGTTGATATGTCATTGATGAGAAATATGAACATATTCAGGTCTGATCAGCAGTGGGAAATATAATTTACTGTGTTATGGGGAAAATGCTCACTTAAATAAGGAACCAAAGCATTTGAAATATAACAAAGTACATTTTATTGACATAAATAATTATAATGATCATTAGCTTTTGGTCAAATTATGCAAAAGAGCCTCAAACATAAGCGAGATTATGGGTTATATATCTCCAGCAATGTTATACTGGAATGATAAAAACAGCAGTGTAAATCATATGGTAGTGCGATCCTACTTGTTCCACTACCAGTTCTGTGATCTCTGCCTGCACGCTCCTAACGTGCAGTGCAGCTTTCTACACACCAGTTGAGGCCTGCAGCACCAATCAGCTGAGAGGATAAAGAAGAGAAAAATGCAGGGGCAGGTGGGAGGGTTGATCCTGCGCTTTTCTCTTCTTTTTCCTCTCAGCTGAGTCTTTTTTTCCTCCTCTCAGCTGATCGTCAGAGGCTTTTTTTTTTACTACCAGTTTGACTGAACCAGTAGCATATACTACTGCTTTACACCCAGGGGTGGGATTCAAATTTTTAACAACCGGTTCTGTGGGCATGGCTTAGTTGGTGGGCATGGCTTGGTGGTCATGTGACTGGGTGGACGTGGCTTGGTGGTCATGTGACTGGGTGGACGTGGCTTGGTGGTCATGTGACAGGCTGGGCATGGCCAACATAACATTTATTTATTTATTTATTATTTAAATTTATATACCACCCCCTCTCCCAAAGGGACTCGGGGCAGTGAACAGCCAGAATAAAATGCACATATAAAACACATATACAATATTTAAAAATTAAAAGAATTAAATATATTGGCTCTTACAAAGATTAAAATAAGGGGAGTAAGAAAGATTAAAACCAGATTAAAAATTTAAAAACCCCTAGGCCATCCCTCACATTGAGGCACGCATCACCTCGCCTGGCCTCTCATGACCGTGGGGATGCTGCAACAGTCTTAAGTGTGAAAAATGGTCATAAGTCACTTTTTTTCTGTGCCATTGTAACTTTGAATGATCACTCCACACAAGCAAAGTACCAGCAAAGGAGGGGAAAAAAACTCCAGAGAAGTTGCCTGAGACAGGAAGTCTAGTCCCCGCCAAGAATGTAATAAGGGTTAATGGAGAGGCAGGTTCTGTAAGCAACAGCAGAATGTTTCCTTCCTGCCTTCCTTACAGGATTAGGCCAGTAATTTTTTCTAACAACCAGTTCTCCAAACTGCTTAGAATGTTAACAACCGGTTCTAGTGAGTAAGTGCGAGCTGGTAGAATCCTACCCTTGGCTCCATCCCACTCTGGGTTCCTGAGGCCTGCTGACAGAACCAGGTCTTCAGCATCTTCCAGAAGAGTGTTAGAATGGGGGCCATTCTAATCTCTTGGGTATGATGTTCCAGAGAGAGGGCCATCAAGGAGAAGGCCCTTCTTCTGTGTTCCACCAGGTGTATCTCTCCGGGGGAGGGGACTTCCCTGCCTCCCTGGTCTGATGGGTCGGGTAGATGTCACCAGCAAGAAACGGTCCCTCAGCTCAGATAACCTGGTCCCAAGCCATGAAGGTCTTTAAAGGTGACAACCAGCTTCTTGAATTGTACCTGGAAGCAAATCAGCAGCCAATGCAGCTCTCAGAGGACAGGTGATACGTGTGCACACTGGGATCTGCATAAAACCATGTGGACCACTGCATTTTGCACTAACTGGAGCTTCTTGATGCTCTTCAAGTGCATCCCAATGTAGAGCGTGTTGCAATAGTTAAGATGGGAAGTGACTGTGAGTAGGGATTGTTGGTCCAGGAATTGGCACACAACCTGCAGTTTGCACAGCCACCTGCGCTATAGTTATGAACTGTTCATCCTTAAGCAGCCACTGGAGAATGTATTGGAATGGACAGGATACCTAGCAATTATTGGAAGGATATTTTTTTAAAATTGTCTTTAAAAGGAACATCAAAGGAGTATATGACCGACAGTCTTCACCTCTCCTGAGTCATAGGGACAAAGTCTTTCAGTCAATGGTATCTTTTTATACTTGCCGTACATGACGGCTGATGGAAACACATGGCACCGTGTGAGCAAAAATGCTTTCCGATGGTTTGCTGACTCCAGTTGGCTAAGGTAGCTGGCAGGAGTAACAACATATCTAATGGTGTCTGGAGCCAGAAACAACAGAGTTTTCCCTAAGTCCATTTGCCTTTCAATGTCCTCTATCCTTTGTCGCAAGGTTTGTTTTGCTTGGTCATGATCTAAGTATTGGATTGAGTATTGA
Organism: Bungarus multicinctus; assembly: GCA_023653725.1. Lineage (NCBI taxonomy): Eukaryota > Metazoa > Chordata > Lepidosauria > Squamata > Elapidae > Bungarus > Bungarus multicinctus. The sequence continues at coordinate 5,335,764 of CM042848.1, read as the reverse complement.
GGCTGGGGAGAAGCCTAGTTTGCAAAGTTGGACTCAACAGCCTTGATCCATGATGAGGAGAATTTGTCTTGGAGGATTAATGGAGCAAGGCCTTGCAGAAAGAAGTTAAGCTTTAACCAGAGATTTAAGGATGCTATACAGATTCTTGCTTCAACTTTTGTCTCCATGCACAGAAATTGAGACATAACGCAGCATCTGGATAATTGTTCTAATAAATTTGGGTTGAACTTTTTCCAGTGGTATGAAACACAAAGCTGAGGGTCCAAGCAAGATCCCATAAAGAAGCTGTGCTAATGACTTAATTGAGGCAGGAACATAGTGTCCTCCTTTTGTGCAGAAAAAAATAAGGATGGCATTCTCTGATCTTTGGCCCAAGGTATTGCAATTATTGGATTATATATATTATATTTGCAGTGTACTTTTCTTGAGCCAATGGCCTGGATTACCACCCCTAGGTACTTGAAGGTGGTTACTGCTCTATGTTATGGTCATTTATATACCCTGAATAGAGTTTGGCCTTTTTGCAAAGGCCATAATCTTTGTTTTCTCATAATTTATGTCTGGTTTATTGTAATTACAATACTGGATAAGGGCTCAGGAGTTGTGAATCTTAGTGTCTCCAAACTATGAACCAAATCCATATGGAGAATACAACTCTGTCTAAATATTTTTTTCCCAGTTCAGGAAACTTTCAAACGCAGAGCCACTCCATCTTTTTTGGAAACCTCCTGAGCCAGTAATTTTACATCCATGTACTCACAGTCCCCATGCATTGGTCAGAATTTCTATCACACTTCCTCTATGGTCAGAGATTGATATATGTAAGTCGGTATAACCCACATATTGATATAGTTGGGTATCTCACTCAATAGTATATATAGACAATAGTTAGTGAAAGGAACTATAATTAAAGCACAACATACTTAATATCTAACTGCAGAACTGTAAAGAATAACTACACCCATATATAGATACACAATTTATCAAAATTCATTTTTCAAATGAGTTTGTAAACAATCCCACTGCAACCCAATGCCATCAAGGCAAAATTATTCAGTCTTACTATCAAAGTATATTGTATCATCTTGGTTTTTAGCTTTTCTATACATTGTTTCTAATTTTAAGTGTTTTCTAGCACTTTACTGTTTATTCAATTGTAAACCAAAGTCACTGTATTGGTGAGAAGGGCAGCATAGAAATTTGATAAATAAATAAATTAGCTTGAGGATCACAGATTAACCAGCTCTGACTGTGTAGCTGGATGGCTCTCCAAAATGGATTGTCATCATTGAATTAAAGAGCTCAGTTTGGACCCTCTGCAATTCCTATTGGAAGAAGAGTGTTAACAGAAATAATGGCAAGAGAAGAAACAGAAAGATGAAATAATAGCTTTATTATTAATTTATTATCAGTTAAGTGAAAATAGATGCAGTCCCCATCTCCATTATATAACTGAGGCTAACTTCAATCTAATTTTACATTGCAGAAGTTTTCTTGCATAGCCTGAGAGATACAATATGATGAGAGATGTAAAAAATCCAGGGAGATATTTGATGCATAATGGAGAAAAAAATGAGGAATAAATATCTAGGATGAGTATATGGATCTGTTTATCTAGTTTGAGCTAGCTAGAAGAGTAAAAGACAGCTCTAACAAATTAAAATGTGATGGCAAATGTTGTCCTGGATTTCAGGAACAGCTGATCCATCAGGGACAGCTGAAGTGACATCTAGATTTATAAAGCTGAAGTGCCAAACATGAGTGACAGCTGACTTAGCAAGCATGGATGACACATCATCCACAGAGAATTAGAGAGCAGAAGACACACCAAATAAGTGAAATGCCATTGGCATAAAAGACAGAAAATGTGGAGATTAAAGGTTATTCACAGAAGTATTTTTCTATCCTTCAATGACTTTTGTCCTGTTTTGTCCTAGTATCTTGGATGAATCTGCTGTGTTGCAGGGGTAAAATGATTGCTGTGGTGGCCTTTGCAATCCCCCTGGCACTATTTATACATAGTTGACAATTTTCTATATTTTCCCTACTCTTCTGTCTTTTTAAAAAGCAACTTTAGGAAAAGTAGAATCACAGCGTAACCCTACATCCCAGGCTAAGCAAATGTTGACAATGGGAAATTATATGAAAGCACCAAATCTCCAGGATTTTAAAAAGGACTTTCTAAACTACTACCCTATAGTTCATTGGGCTTTCTTAAATAATTAATCACTATCCTGGACTTAATAGCAGGTACTCTTGAAACAGCAAGTAACTCGTAAAAGTTTTGAAGATAATTCTAAAAAAAAAAAAAGTTAAATATCAGTTATAAAGCAATATACATTTTATAATCTGAATACCAATTGAATGATTAAATATTGTCCAGAAAAAGAAATATTAGCAGAAAGGTTGAGAGATCATTCCAACTAAGTGCTTGTTCAATTTTGGGAATTTTGAGAATTTCTAGAAAGAACCAGCTTGCTATAATGATTAAGGTACCAGGTTAAAAACCTGGAGACTATGAGTTCTAGTCCCACCTTTAGCATGAAGCCAACTGGCTGATCTTGAGCAAGTCTCTCTTTTTCAGTTCTAAAAAGGCAAAACCAAACTACTTTTGAAATCTTGCCAAGAAAACTGTAGGAACTAATCCAGGCAGTCACTAAGAGTCAATACTGACTTGAAGGCATGCGCGCGCGCACGCACGCACGCACACACATAAACACACACAGACACACACAGACAAGGGAAAAGAACCTTCAAGTTTATCATAAACTTTTTACAGAAACATGGAATCAGTTGCTCCTTAAGGTAGTACCTCAGATATTTAGGACTTGAAAAATAACTATTGAGGCTTTTCTACATCAGTACAGTCTGCCTTATTTTGGCTGCCATGTTTATTTTAATCCCTAAGAATGAAGCTTAACATTTCATGAAGAAATCATGTCTATGGAGATTCTCAGTCATCCAGGTCATGGTTGTCCCAAAGGTGCTTTTTCAAAAGCAACTGGACTCTCCTTGTTTTTCTTTGAAGACGTTTCGCTTCTCATCCAAGAACTTTCTTTTCAAAAGTTGCCTTTTGAAAAAGTACCTTTGGGGTGATTTTCTGTAATCTGTACAGTGGTGGATCAGATATACAAAGGATTGGTCATTAAAGAAGAACTTCATCACAAATGTGAGTTATGAGGATACCTGATGAACTAATAAATGTACTTTGTTATGGACGTCTTGTTGAGTTTATCTATCTGCATCTGTATGGCTTACAAATCCACCACTGTACAGAATACAGAAAAGTAAAAGATGGTTATCTCCTAACCCATCTCGTAGCGATAGAAAGCAGCTGCCATGAGTTAGGGAATTCAGACAAAAGTGAGGAAAACTCCCCCAACCCATCAAGGATCAAATTAGTGACCAATCGGGATTACAGAAGTGGCCACGTGACATGAACTATATTTCCCAGGATACC